>BMAO01036409.1:0-61630 GCA_019973975.1 Trichonephila clavata | reverse complement strand
ACGCAATACTTATTCATGGATAAAGAACAAAGTACTTCATATCCCACGGAGTTCTTAAATTCACTGGAACTTTCGGGTGTACACTCACATAAACTTCAATTAAAACTAAATGTACCAGTTATGCAAAATCTCGATGCTCCTCCACTATGTAAAGGAACGAGGCTTAGGATCACAAAACTGGTGCAGAATATACTTGGTGCCAATATTTTAACATGTCATGAAAAGGGATAGTGTTATCATACCCCGAATTCCAAGTATCTCCACTGACCTACCGTTTCAACTCAAACGATTTCAATATCCCCAGTTTTAATGTTGCTATTAACAAAGCTAACATTTCAGGTAGCAGGGGTGCATTTGGAAAAGCAATTTTTTCCCCATGGCCAACTATATGTAGCCTGATCGGTGTGTCCAATGCTCAAATCTTCACACATTTGCAACTGACGAAAGGACATATAATATGGTACACAGTTCTGTTTTGAGCTCTTTTAAAGAGAAATTATATATTAAACGTAGATACTTTCGATTTTTAAAAATATTAATAGCTTAAGTTATTTAATTTTTATTGTTAATTATTATAATAAATTACATTTTCAGTTTTTTTAAACTAAGCTCAATTTTAGAATTTTTAAATTTTATTGGTTCCAGTCAAGAAATAAAAAAAATAACCATATTATATTACTTACTTTTTAATGATAATGATTACGACTTTCACAGTTATTTAAAAACATCAACGCGAGCGGAGCCGCGGGTAAAAGTTATCTATATATATAAAGGAGAAAAGCGACTCACACTGACTGACTGACTGATTGACTGACTAATCACGATATCTGTGGGACTATTCAACCTACAGACTTGAAATTAGGTAGACATGTTCCTTTCATAGAGTAGACATCAGCTAAGAACGGATTTTCCGAAATTCGAAACGCAAGGGGCGTTACGGGGGGTTAAGGGGTGTTATAAATAATTGTTTCCATGTTTAAACTAGTCAATGCACAATTTTGAAATTGGGTTAGCAGATTCTTTTCATACAGTAGAGATCCACTACAAAATGAGTTTGGTGAAAATCGACCCCCAAGTGGCGTTGCAGGGGCTTAGGGGGGTGTTATAGATAATTATTTCCATTTTTAAACTATTTGACGCACTGTCTTTAAATTTGATTAAATAGATTCCTTTCGTAGAATAATGATCAGTTACAAAACGGGTTTTGTGAAAACAGACTTCTAAGTGGCGTTGCGGGGGATTAAGGGGCGTAATAGATAAATATATCCGTTTTTAAACTACTTCACCTACCTGCTTGAAAATTGGTAAGAATGTTTCTTTCATGGAGTACATATCCGTTACAAAACGGGTTTTGAAAAAATTGACCCCCAAGGGGTGTTGCGGGGGTGGGGAATTTAAGGGGCGTTATAAATTCCGATTTTTTAACTATTAGACGTACAGTCTTGAAACTTTGTAGGTAGATTCCTCTCATAGGGTAGAGATACGCTACAAAATGGGTTTCGCGAAAATTGCCCCCAAGTGGCGTTGCGGGACTTAAGGGGCGTTATAGATAATTATTTCCATTTTTAAACTATTACACGCACAGTCTTTATATTTGATAAATAGATTTCTTTCATAGAGTAGAGATCAGCTATAAGAAGGTTTTGTGAAAACAGACCTCTAAGTGGCGTTGCGTTGGATTAAGTGGCGTAATAGATAAATATTTTCGTTTTTAAACTACTTGACCTACCTGCTTGAAAATTGGTAGGAATGTTTCTTTCATGGAGTACATATCCGTTACAGAACGGGTTTGGGGAAAATTGACCCCCAAGGGGTGTTGCGGGGGGTTAAAAGCAGATATAAATAATTATTTCTATTTTTAAACTATTAGACGCACAGTCTTGAAATTTGGTGAGCAGATTCCTCTCATAGGATAGAGATACACTACAAAATGTGTTTTGTGAAAATAGACCCCTAGGTGGCGTTGCGGGGGTTCAAGGGGCGTTATTGGTAATTTTTTTGTATTTTTAATTTATTGGACGCGCAAATTTTGCTAAGCAGATTCCCTTTCATAGAGTGCAATTCCCCTACAAAATGGGTTTTGTGTAAACAGGACCCAAAGTGGCGTTGCGGGGGCTCAAGTGGCGTTATAGATAATTATCCTCATTTTTAAACTATTAGACGTACAGTCTTGAAATTTGATAAGCAGATTCCTTTCGTAGAGAACCGCTACAAAATGGGTTTTGCGAATATCAACTACTAAGTTTAATTTCGGGAGATTAAGAGGCGTAATCGATAAATATTTCCATTTTTAAACTATTTGATCATCCTGCTTGAAAATTGGTAGGCATGTTCCTTTCATGGAATAGAATTCCTCTAACAAAGAGTAAAACAAAAATTTACCCCTAAGGAGGGTTGCGAGGGGTCAAGAGGAGTTACAGAAAAAAGTTCCTGTTTTTAATTGTTAGACCCATATACTTGGAATTTGTTAAGCATGTTTCTTTTGTTGAATAGGGATCCACTAAGAATGTACTTTAAGCAAATCAAGTTCTGGGGGGGGGGGCAAGGGGTTACTGGGACGTATTGACAAAAAATTTTTCCTTTTTTCGAGCTACAAGGACTATAATAATGAAATTTGGTTTGCATTTTTCTTTAGTTGAATTGAAATCTGCTAAGAGCGGTTATTTTGGAAAACGGCTCTCAACGGGATTACGGGGATATTGATAGTAAAACTTTTGTTTTTTTCTGTTAGATTTAGACTTGAAATTTGCCTTGCATGTTCAATTTATGGAGTAGAGATCCACCGAAAATTGGTTTTGCTGGAATCCACTTGGTTTTTGGGTTAAGAAAGAGCAAACATCATTCTATACTTCAATTTTGGAGATTTTTAGAAAATACAAATTAGATGAGTTCTGCCCTTTTTTTTTTAACAACAGGTGACAGTTACAGGTCTACGTATATTTTTCAATACAATCGAATTCTTAATGCAGGACTTAGATATCAATAATTTATACATATATATAAGCAGTAAAAATTTATAAAACATTATGAAAAACCCAGCGAAGCGGGCGGGTAACGGCTAGTATTATAATAAATTCTTTCAGAATGAAATGGTAACTCTAATTTTTACTTCTAAAATCATTTCTGTTTATGTTTTGAGTTTTTTTTTGTATGCTCATAGTTAAACAAGATTCATTTCAAGACCAATATTTGTTTTTACACACACACACATATATATACAGTTTATGTAACTTAGAAGTTGTTTTTTTACTTTCTTTTCACTAGTTTTTTCCTGTTCAAACATGCCACTTCCAAAACGTTCTCAGGTTGCTATTAAACATTATTTGAATGAGATGGAATTTTATTGAAAATGATTATTTGAAATTGAATGATTATTTACTGATTATGAATGATTATTATACTATATATAAAAGAGTTCACATGGCATATTTGACTTTATTTTTATATATTTGACACTTTACATGAAACACTACGTAAAAACATGCAAAATAAACACTATATTTATGTAGTAAAAAGGGAGTTATACGTTTTATGTTCTTTTAAGCCATGTAGTATGTAATTATAAACGTGTTTTAAAAATTGCATATATTTATCAAGAATTTTAAATTTATAGTTTCAGTAAATAATTAAAAGAAGAGGTACGTATACATATTGCCTCAACATGGGACAATAAATTAATTATATTTGAAATAATATTAAATAATTAACTTCTACTTGTATATAAAGTCTTTGTTAATTCCAAAATTAGTAGAAATGGCTATTCTTAATTTAAAAATCTCTCCCACCTGCTGAGAATAAGTACAATAAAGGTTCTCACCCCCTGTAAAACCTTTTGAGAAGCTGGACAGTTTTCAAAAATATAGTGTGGTTCTAACTTATTTTTAATTAAAGAAAAGAAACTTTTTTAAATTTATTAAAAAAAATTTTAGTGTATAACTTTTTTAGTTTTTAGGATGTTATAGCATCACGTTTGATATTTTTTCTACCTTTCCGGTCACAACTGCAGCTGTTTGAAAGAAGTTTATCTAAGCTAAAAACTATTAAAAATTATCTTAGGTTTTCATAGGGCAAGATCGGTCATCGGACTTTGTAATACTGTCAATAGAAACTGATAAACTTGTAAAACTGAAATCCTTTTCTGCTATGAATATAATTTTAAATGAGTTTGCGAAAGAAAAAAAAAAGAAAGAAAAGTACCTATTTGTATGTCTATGTGTACTTCTTGTAACACTTTCGAATAAGTTTTATTTACGCGATCCTATTTATTTATTTTCTCAAAAAAGGGGCCCCATAATGGATTTTGATACGGGACCCTCTCAGCTACATCAGTGAATATGTTACAAAAATTTTGGATTGTGTTGTGTTTCAGTAACCTTCTCTAAACGTTAACAAACAACAGCTTTTCTTAGTAAATAGTTCAATGGGCTTCCCTTGAAAAATTGTTAGCTTCAGAAAAAGAAGAAAAAAAGATGGGCCAGGGGAAAAAAAATCTAAAAACTGATTTTGTTATTAAAAGTAATAATTTTTAGTGAAATTTTACATGTTTCCGCTGTATTTCATAGTTCAAATCGTATGAAAAGTTGAGGTAAAATTCACATTCATTTCTCTTTGTTATGATTTTAATATTTAGGCCTTTCACAGGTACGACTAAGGGCTCCACACTCTGGAATATCGTGGTCGACTTTATTCGAAGACCTTCGAAGGAATTGAAAGCCTGTCAGGCGCCTAAACCCGTTTTATTGGCTACAGGAGAAGTAAGATTTCAAATGTGTTAAAAGTGTTTATCTAGAAGGATAATTTCATTCTTAATAATGTTCTAAAACCGCGCACAAGCTTTGTTCTTTTCCTTAAATGTGATTCCAAATATATAATATTGACTGGACTCTCTTGCAATTAGTAGAGTCATAAGATATGCTTTCACTTGAATACGGAAAAACATTTGACACTTTAAAACTCAAGGTGGAAATGAAGAACTCTTTGAAAAAGTGCGGTGGCTAGGAGGGATATCTTTTTATTAGCCTTAAACATCATAAGAACACTTATCTCGAATCTTTATTTCTAGAGGGGTGCCCCTAAATTCAAAAAGTAAACGTTGCTGGAAGCCACTTTGTGAAATATCTTCCCTAGGAACCAGTAAATTCCGCAAATAATCTCAGCTCTTTTCCTGTTTAAGAAGTAATCTTAATATTTCTACTGACTCTCAACAAACTTTGTTAGTTGAAATTTATTTAAAGCTGAATCAATTAACTCAATCGTTTAAACGCAAACACAGTTAAATTTTCCCAAATGTTGCTAGACCTGTTATAACCAATTCTCCAAACTTCCCCATCGCGCCAATAAAAGGATTTTAAGCTTCGACATTTAAAGTGCTTCAGCCCCTCTAAACAGTGGATCTTCATTGGCAAGAGCCCAGTGACGAGTGGAGTCGAAAGAAGTGTGTATGAATACTTATTTGGTCAAGAAAAGGATTTATCTTCTGTTTGGGTCTGTGAAACTGTTATGAGTGCCTTAACTGAGCTTATTATACCATACAGCAAAATATAAGGTAAAATTATTTGGCATTTTTTAAAAATATATCAGTTCTTTTATTATATATTGTTTTCTTAAAAATTTGACTACTGGATAAATTCTTTTTAGAGTATTCTGCATTGATATTCAAGAGAAAGGGCTTAAATGGACCACAGTTATGAAGTTATTTCCCCCTTATATATAAGTTAAATCTTCGTTTCGCTCTGATCGGTCTACAAATCCTGTGAATCTAACAGAAATGTTTGCAAATTGTGAAAAATTCTTATTCAGAGTATGCGGATTAAACCATGCAATGAATTTAATGGCTTCACGTTGTTAAATTCCGAAAATGTACTAGAAAGGTTTTAAGAAATCCATTAGATTTTGTTAATTTTATGAAATTCATAATAAGATATATTTTAGTTCATTTCCAAATTTGAAAAAGAAACACTAAGTACACATTTGGGGACGAAATTGGATTGAGTTAGGTGTTAATATATTGAAAACTAATGTAGGATTGACAAACATCTTAATGTGGAGACTGAACATATGTCTTTCATTCATAATGCTTGTGCAGAAAAATTATTATCTATGATTAAGTACATCGCTAAAACATTTAATTTTAGACGCTTTACTTACAATTTTTTTATACTTATATCCTTTAACACAAATAACTCTTTTCTAAAATCAAATTCAATAAGAAATGAGCTTGCAAAAAGTCACCGTCAGAATGTTTTTACATCCAAACTCTCTGTTTTCGTTTCAGATGTCTCTGCCTTACAAGTGGCAGCCGGATGTAGTTCCGACGCAGATCCTCCAAATCGGCAATGTAGCTATCTTGGGAATGCCGGCAGAAATCACGTGAGTATTGATTAATTCTTTTTTGAGAATGGATGCTGTATTTATTGATGGCATAAAGAGAAAGTCTCATTTTTATTGCACAAATCTTTCTTTTATCTAGAACCATGGCTGGAAGACGTCTACGGGATGCCGTCCTGAGGGTAAGAGTCCGTTCTTCTGCTCCACTCAACTGATGGTAGCAATTTATCAATTGGCTATATTTTAATTAAAAACCATGTGAGACAGTGATTACACAACTCTGTAAGTGATAAAATCACTGTCTTAATACATTTTGCTCTTCTCATCGTATCTGGACCAAAAGGGTATCAATAGGGATGGTTCAAAGAATTAATTTGTTAATTAATTAACATAGTTAATTAACCTCTAAAACAGAAATGTTTCATCACGGAATCCGATAAAACTTTTGTGAAAAGTTTCTGAGCTATAAGGTCCCCCTCCCCCCTCCACGCCTTTATAACTCAATCAAATAAGTGTCGGCAGAGCGTGCTTCATGCAGCACTTTTAAAAATTGTTTTCGCTGATCGATAAATAATTTTAAAAAAAAAATAATTTTAAAAAATAATATTAGGGTAAGAAGTGTAACTTATGAAGTAAATACAGTTATGCGAAATGTAAGTTGTGTATCATATTCTTGTTTCACATATTTTGAATCTACAATTCTAATGTCCCGGAACCCAAAATTTCCCTTAATTTTTTTTTATTAATTCAAGAGATATTCGGAAAAAGCTACGATTTCTGGTTTTTTCTTTTGGAAATGCATATTAGTTTGTAAGCTTAAATTATTTATTTACTTCAAGTAGTGTTAAGAAAAGAGAGGGGAAAAGAAATCTATAATTTCTTTTTAGAACAAGGACCTTTAGTAATTTTTCGTCCAAATTTTGACATCTTTTAGGGATGAATCACTCACAATAATGCTTTTTCAATGTTTAGAGTAAAATGGGATCCTATTTAAGATTTCTGCTCTTTTCAGGTGTTAGAAGAAAAGAACTATGGCCAGAGTGAGGACATGCACGTTGTGTTGGCATCCTTAAGTAACGCCTATTCTTCGTACGTCACCACCTTCGAAGAGTATCAGGTAGAAATCTTCGACATTAATGACACATTTAGAAAACAGAGATGCATTTTTAAAGGAAGATACCTGTCGCAAATATGTAGATAACAATCGCCAAATGCGCCAAAGTAGAATGTCCCGTTAACGCAGGGTAGCCGCCAAGATATTTTCAGTTGTGTTTGGACAAACGGTTTTTGTTCGGGTTTTGTGGCCTGACTTTTCTCCCTTTCGCCTGTTTTCATCTAAATCTAAACTTATGCAAACGATGCTGCAGACAACAGCTGGAGAATATTGCTTCAAGATGCGATAAAGTTTAAGATTTGGATGCTACAGAGTAATATTTTGGAAATGCATTGTTACAAACCTTCATCGAAACAGTTCCTATTGAATTAAAAATAAAAGTCTTTAGTCTTTTACCATAAAATCACAGAACCTCCGTGTAGAAAGCTTACTGTAATTTTGAAAAGTAAATAAAAAAGAAATTAAAACTTAAAATACGATTGTATAAACATACATTGTGTATTATAAAAAATAATTTAAATCGTCATAATTCTACAATGAAAAAAAATCGCCCACCTTTGGATGCAAGGTGTTTTATATTATACTCTAGCACCAGTCTTCTGTTTTGGCGCTATTATTTTTCGATAACTTCCTTAAATGAAACAGTTTGTATTGATATTGATTCACAATCATTTTATACACTGCAATCTCAAATTCATTGTTTTTAGATTATAGCAATCCGTCTTATTTTATAAAAGAACGTGAAAAAAATTTCAGGAACTCATATTAGTTACATTTTCCATTGACAGGTGCAGCGGTATGAGGGTGCTTCCACCATGTATGGGCAATATACGCTGGAGGCCTACATCCGCCAGTTCGAGATGTTGGCCGACCACCTGCTGTTACGGGATGATGTGGATCCGGGTCTAGAGCCCACGAACCTGCTGGGGCAGCAGCTCAGCTTCAAGCTCAACGTCATGTTTGATGGCATTAGGAGAGGGAGGAGTTTTGGCGATGTTCTGGAAGATGCACACCCGCGCTACAGAACGGTAGAGGGCTTTTTTTCTCGTCTTTCTCAATCACTTTAATAAATTACTCGAAATATATGCTTCAACATCTGTGTGTCATATCAAGATTAAAAGATACCTCACACAATCAGACAAGCTTAATAGTATTATTTTATCAAATTGCCATTTTGAAAGTTTGGTAATAATACCTTTCTTAGTGTGTAGCAGAGAATTGAGAATTCAAAATTATCCTCTCATGATGCCATTTTAAACAAAAAGGAGATTTTTCTCGATGTAAATTTTATAAATGCACTAAGTTTATTTCAAAACAGTTTTTTTTTAAAATTATTTGTTAGCACATATACGCAAGATAAATTTTGTGAAATTTTTCCTGCTTTTTATTTCAGGGCTCTACAGTGAAAGTGACTTTTGTCAGTGGACATCCAAGAAATGACATGATGGTAGGTACTACCTTCTCAAACACAGCAGTCTATCTTGAAGCAAAATGTCCTGCCAGATGAGACGTAATTAAAGTAGCCCAACAATTTGTCGCGATCCGGAGGTTGCGGGTGTGGGAGGGTTCGAGGACACGATTCTTAGAATAATTAATTTTATTCAACGTTTAACACTTTACGAAATGCACCTTAATAACTAAAGCTAGAGAGCAATAAGAAATCTTATCCCGAACTAAAGTAACTAAATTATGGAAAGTACTCATCTTTCTTAAATTTCTTTGTGTATTCTAGCTTTCAGTCTGATAACTCATTCAGCTGTAAGAAGGACACCTTCCACTATTCCGGTGGATTCTTCTTCAACTATTAATCTTACGATACGTGATTACCAGTCGCTAACACTTGGATTTCAGCTTACACGATAAACTCTTAACCAATACCCCGCCTACTCAACGACTGGCACTTAAATAGAAGTTTTATTTGCATAAAACCAAACCATGTCTGCAGAAAGCGGTTTTTAAACTAATATCACAGATAAAGGATATTTTTCCCAAGAGGATTAGTAAAAGCCCGAGTAGAACCCGTTACAAATTAACGCTGTATATTTGATACTCTAGACCAGGGATACTCAACTTTTATCCTGCCAGGACACATACCTCTAAGTATTTCACGCTTGCCGCAACGTGAGGATAGTGGGAAAAAACACTATAAGGCCAAAACAACATTGGACAAATCTAAATTGATCAAAATAATTGACTGTTTTTTTTTTTGTTGATATTTTGTTAACTTGTCTATCAAACACACATAAAAAATATGTACATTTATACATTTATATATATATATATGGAATTATGGGATAATTTCAATTTCTTTTCATTCATGACCACGTCTCTTGTTTGCATTATACAAAAAAAAGGGATATTCATAGAAAAAAAAATTATAGATTTGATTGCTTGATTGGTAGAATTTAACGCTAAATGTTTAGTACATTGTTCTTAAATAACTAAGCTTCTTAGGGCAATAGGCCATGACAGGCCTACTCAGAAAAGGCTGGTGGGCCACAGGTTGAGTATCAATGCTCTAGAGCAGTGGTATTCAAACCTTTTCAACTCACGGAACCCCTATAACTTGAAGGTGCTTTCGTAGAACCACATTCCATTTACATACTTCGAAGAATATATATCAAAGTAATATTTAAAGTAGATCAACATGTTATAGGCATTTTATGTAGAATCAATTAAAAAAAGTATTGCATTTATTATTAAAAAATTCTAAGCTAATTTTTTAATATAGTTTACTCATTAGTAATATTAATTTGTGACTCAAGTGTCACCTATCCACGCATTATATTTAGTAACTAAGACTTGTGCTTACGTTTTTTCACACAAACTGTCAAAGTCTAGGTCTATTGAGATTAAATGCAATCGAATTACATATTCTGAGTTTAATTTACTATTACACTCTGTTTTTGTAGCTACTTATGTTGAGAAATATATTTCACTTTCTGAATGGCATTAAAATGTTTGTAGCTGCGTGAGAAATCCCATGCATTTTGCATGAATTTGCTACCTAATATTTAGAAACTGTTCTTGCTTAAATTTAGATTTTAACATCAACTCTGTTGATATGTTGTTCCCTTTCTTTCATTATAGGTGTTGTTTTCTACAAATGCAAAATTATGATTTTTCATTAGAAAATTATTTAGTTTTGCAAGGCATTGTGCTAACTAACGAGTATAAAATTATCTGGTAGAGCCCGAGATAGTAAGCAATAGAGTATTCCCAATCTATTAGGAAGTATATATATATATATATAAACGTTTTAATATCTTTTTATTATATTATAATATATAAAAGTTTAAAACGTATTTCGAAATAAAGTTAATATAAATAAAATTTTCAGTTTTAATGAGTAGTATGAGCTTTAGATACTTGTAACTTATAAACTTCATAGAGAACATGAATCTATTTTATATACATATCTATTTCTTCTCGATATTTTTTGTGACTCGTGGAACCTCTGAGTATGCCTTGTGAAACCCCAGGGTTCCGTGGAACACAGTTTGAAGACCACTGCTCTTGACCATTGAAGCGATTTCATAGTTATTTTGTTTTGATTAGCTTTTATATTTTTTAACTCGTTTGCTCAGAATATCTAAGCTTCTCATCTCCCCAAGGTTTCATTTTCAAATGCGTTTTAGTTGTTTTCTTATTTAATAAAATGATATTTTTTTCCAAAGAAGGAACGAAAGTAAATTATGTGCAAGTGAGTAGCTATTGTAAATCGATGGAAAAGTAAAGTGAGAAGCTGAAAGGATAACTAGCTTGCAGTGATCTACACTCTAATAAAGGATTTCCTGCACGCCGCCTTTCTGGAGGGGTCCATAAGATGACATCTGGGGTACATAATAGGGCAAGGACTTACGGAATTCGAAATTCCAGAGACCTCAAACAAGTTTGCGAGAGAAGAGAGTGAATATTAACGTCGCACTGATTAGCAACACGAGGGCTTTTGGCAACGGTCCGCGTCATTTTGAACCATGGTCAAGTGACGCGGACGACACCTGAGCTGGCACCCCCTCTGCTAACTACCACACCACACCAACGGGAGGACATTTGAGCTCTCGACAGATTTAACGTGCATCGCGCCCCTACACGGCGGATCTTCAGTGGTACTAGGATCGAACCCATGGCATGCTAGTCATGATCCGATGCCTAGACCACTCGGCCACCAAACAAGTTTGCACCAGGTCTCTTGTGACTTCTGTTTCTAACCGGTTTCCAGAAACTAGAAGCTGAAATTGTCAATATTTCAGTCGTAACCAATCCAAAAAGAATATTGTAATCTAGTTTTGGGAGAAGTGTTCATCCCACGCTTCAGAAGTGAAAACACATTTCACGAGAAAGAACCCGCGCGTTCATATGAACCCAAACAGCTAATTGATGCTTCAGTTTGCATTGCTCCATGCTTCAGTTGGTTCATGAGCGCACTGCTAATATTGTTACTTAATCTTTATTTTAAATACCCATTACTAATAATAATCCGTTACTTCGGATCTTTATTTTAAATATTAATGCTCGTAAGCATATTTATGTATATTGCAATAAGGTATATCCATTTATTAACGAAACAAGCCCAAACAAAGCAAGCAACAACGCAAAAATTTCAAAAATAAATAAATCATAAAATCATTTAAATCTGTAAATTAGAAAAAAGGGCAACGACGGGCTCAAGAATGTGACTCTATGCAACAGCGTTGAAATTGAGAATTTTTATAAATAGAGCGGATCCTATGGTAAAGAGGATTGATTCAGTCTCAGAATACTATTTTACAAAAACTAGGAGAACCTATTCAGTTCCGCATGTAGTAACGCATATTTGATACACTTATTCTGCCAAATTATTTGAATATAATTATCAACCACGATGAATATTTCCGTTTTAAGACACGCATCACAGGCCGAAGTTTCACATCATTACCTGAATTTGGCCAAAATAAACAAAGCCGTGGCGTTTTATGCTCTGTTTCAGAATATTGATTCTTATCTCGACATATATTTCTTTCCTTGAAATCTATGTCTTAATAAGATAAGTACAAGGGTTTTTGATAGATTACTTTTGTTTCGGTATAAATTCCTTCTGTTAATAAGAGTAAAAAACAACTAGAATAGATCTCTGCAGAAAGATAAATTACAACTGTACAATCGAATCCTTAATGTTTATTCCTTTTTAGCCAATAACGATTCTGTACATGTAGATTCAGCGAAATAACAAATTTTGCAATATAACTCGAATTTTCATATACGACCAGATACTATGAGAAACTAATACGTTATTCAAGAAACGAGAAAGAACAAAACAAAAGCATAAGTAATCGAGACTTTTGAACGGTATCCCGACTGTACGCAGGTGATAGATATTTTGTTTTTGGTGAAATGTTGCCGAAAGTATTCTCTCGTACAATTTCACTACAGGATTATCAATTCATTCATTCTAAAATTCTATGTACTTAAAGTCATACAAGACAACTTTCCATGGATCTAAAGGGAAACAATTTATACTTTACGAATATCAGAAATTTTTCACTCCAGGTCTATGATAACTGTTTGAAATTTCTTATGCTTGTATAATTCGAGCATTTCTATTCGGGGATTTTTTTTTAGTTCTATTTAAATGTATTGATGCTAGCCATATATTCTTTCTTCAGTCTCTGAATAGCAAACTTTTAAAGCAAATTTTATGAGTGGAATAATTTTGTAACCTACACGATTTGCTTCGTTTGTTCATGTGTGATAATACACACTTTGTTTGCTCCGTTTCAGCTGGAACGCTCATTCTTGCACGTGGAGAGATGGAACAATGGAACAGAGACTTGGGATGTTGCGGCCACCGATGGAAACTGGGAAACTAAGTAATTTTCCTCCTTCTTGATTATCGGTAAACAAAGCAGTGCCAACAAATATTTCTTTTACGAACAGTAACTGAAGAGTTCATGCAATGAACAATCCAGTACTTAATAACTTCCCATTCTTTAAGCTTGACGTCAGCCAATAATCAACTGATTTGTAATTAATTTTTCTGACATTAATTTAAATAAAGGCAGTTATTTAATAACAGCATCTCTTTTTCCAGGAGGAATACGTTTTAAAGGGCACTCATAAATAGCTTATTCAGTAATTTTTCCTTTACTCGATGAATCGCGCAATATTTCAATGAATGAACACACTGCCCGGATGGATCCCACGTGTTTTCTTCACGCACTTTTTAAATTCTCATTGTCTGGGATGTTGAGGAAATGTTAGGTAAAAGTATTTCCTCTACTCTTTAACACGTTCCCACACCATTCAATTAAGATAAAAAAATTGCTTCGAAATTTAATTCGCTGAATTTCAAACGAAAAAGTAGAGTGTAATTAAAAACTGTTTCTCTTTTAACTTCTCTGCACTTCATATGTCATGCATATGATATGCGTGTTTATCTTGTGCAATTTTAAAAGAAAATACACATTCTTTTTTAAATTTTTAATACTGCATTCTATTTTAGTCACATTATTCTATATTTAGTTCCATATTCTGTATATTATTCTGAATGTGGCACCCCTTTCAGACACTCCCATGTGTTTCGTTGGGAATTTATTTAAAATAAGTATTGATAACACATGTTTCTCTTATACTAATTAAATATTAAGGCAGCAATGGTCGTCCCTTTATGAAGATTTAAGTATTTTTCTGATCGGAACATTACACAGTCAAACCTTTGTATACAATCCTAAAGTTTCTAATGCATCATGTTACTTTCAAAATGCTTATGATAATTTTAGGTCATAAAACTTAAATCTTGCTAAATTATTAATTGATTTTGCCTTTTTTTGAGACAGGTATTACTGGAAAAGGACCAACTCCTTGATCGGCGAGAGCAGGTCTACTGTCGTCTGGGACATTCCTCCAACTGCCAAGCCTGGAATCTACAGAATTCGTCACTTCGGGAACTCGAAGAACATTCTTCAGATCTTGAAGCCTTACACTGGAACGTCCAGAGAATTCGAAGTAGTTTTATAATACGATAATTATCCAGTTTCTGGTTATTGTATTGTCCTTGATCTTGTGACTAGAGTTGCCAAAGGTGGATGAATGGACAAGACAAAACTTAAGTGGCATTTAAAGAGAGTTCTTTGTTCTCGCATATTTTGCTCTAAACTTGTTATTGTAATATAATTGTAATATAATGTGCATTAGAAATCAGAAAAATGTAGCAGATATCAGAAGAGTAGTAATAGCAATGGAATGTCAAAAGAATTTTAAAAATCATCAAATACACTGGTGTCCAAAATTAAGAGAATTTTCAGATTTGGTTGATTGTCTGTAGAACTACTGGGCAGATTTTAATGAAATTTGGTTTGCACATAGGTTGATATAACGTAAAAAAGACATTTAACACTTATTATACCCTTGCATGATTGTGAGTTATGCTAATCGGAGTCGGAAGGTATGAAACAGAGGTTGCAGAAGAGAACAAAAAAAAAGTTTAGTAGGGATTATGATATCTTGAAATACCGGCCTAGCAGCATGATTTTATACTGGAAATACAGGAGTTTATGAAGTAGTGTAGCAACTAGTCCCACTCGTTCAGCAACGTTTTTTCAGGTTTTTGGATTTGTTCTCGAAAGGAGGGAGATGCTAATTGAAATTGTCTCCAAAGCGTCCCAAGCAAACGTCAAAGCTTTATAGGGTTAGCATCTGTAGATCTGGCTGGCCAAATCATCTGGTGAACACCCTCACTTACCAGAAATTCGACGACCAGATGAACTCTTTGGAAATGAACTGGCACAAAAACTACTACATTTTTAAGAAGCAAGCTTATCCTTGTCACTAAAAATTTTTTTAAAAAATTGATTTTATCTCAGATTGAGATAACTATTTAAAGTTCTTAATTTTTTCTGCATGCTATTCGTCACACGCAAAAAAAAAAAAAAAAAAGAATTCGCAAAGAATCAAATGAGGAAGGATTGCGGAAAACTTTCTTGCATTTGAAGTTCTTTTGAAAAAGTTTTGATATTATGCTTCATTCATAATTTTATCTCTAGATAATAGAGAATGCTTCTATGGGCATTATACTAGAGCAGGGATGGCAGACTTTTCCAGGGTACTTCGAATTTTTTCAAGCTATTGCGGTCTAGTGGCGTAGGTGTGGTGAGCTAAGAAAAATATGACTATAATATTTATAATAACTTAATAATAAATACGGAATATGTACTTACCTACATAACAACAATAAAATAAATTATACTTTTAAAACCGTTTAAAGCAAAACGGAAGATACAAACATAATAATAATAATATCAAATGATGCATTTGTTAACAAGCAATTCAAAAAACATTAAAAAATGAAACATTTTCAACCAATCTTGTTGACAGTGTGCAGAATTATAACTACGAGATAAAATAAAAATGTTTTATTTTTTTTATGGTTTTTGAATTACTTGATAATGAATGCATCATTTGATATTATTATAATTGGGACCATTATTATTATGTTTGTATCTTCCGTTTTGCTTTGAACGCGGTTTTAAAAGTGTAATCTATTTTATTGTTGTTATGTAGGTATAAGTTCATATTTCGTTTTTATTTTTATTAAGTTATTATAAATATTGTAGACTTTTTTCTTAGTTCACCACAACTATGCTACCAGGGAGACCGTAACACCTTGAAAAAATTCGAAGTAGCCCGTACCCTGGTTGTAGTTATATACCAAAATATTCGCAATATATAACTACAAATTTTCAGGAGGTCACCCAGAAATGTCTTGGTGGTTCACCGGTCTAACGCGATATACTTAATGCCCACGCCTGTACTAGAGTATCAAATTTTTAATTCTAACCTTTCTTATGTATCTCCTTCAAAATGATCAAACACTAAATATGAGAAAATATTCGTAGCTTGTTAACCTTTAATAAAAACCTTTATCAGTTATTTAAACTATATATATATATATATATATATATAATTAATTAGTACAATTGTACAACGCCTTTAATTGTCTCATCTCGCTTATTTAATACTACCGAGTTATTATATAATTTGTAAATTATCTTTAATTAGAGAGTTGGTTACAAGCATAAATTCTGGTCTGACTTCATTTCAACCTTTAGTAGCTTAACTCTTCCTACAGACATAAACTTTAATTCTTTTGTAAAATGCGCGAGATAACTTAAATGAAGCATAAAAAAGGATTGTATGTTTCACATCGTGATTACACTGCAAGAGACAGGTTTCGCCAGCAAAGGCACGAATGTTTTTTTCCCAATCCTGTTGTAACTTTTTTTAAAATCTGCGTTGTTGTATTTTGCAAAAGCTCATGAAAAAAAAAAACCAAAAAAACAAGTAATATAAAAAAATTTAATTCAATTCCTACTTAGATCAACAATTTTTTTTTATATTTTAGTTACTTTTTATTAAATAGTTACAATTAATATAAACATGTATATAAATATGACAGAATTACAACATTAAGTGGCAATTAATTTTTATTAATTATCATTAAAGTATCGTACTGCCATCCAAAACAATCGTGTATATAAAATTTCAGTTCAATCGAATGCTTTGAAATGTGAGGGGAAAAAATCTTTTAAAGTTTTGACCCAAGTCGCTAAAAATGAAGCCAACGTGGCTGTATCTATAACTCTTTAAAAAATTAATTTCAGTCAATAATTTTAATTCATTATAATTAAATTATCGTATTGTTATCCAAAACAATAGTGTATAGAAAATATTGGCTCAAATGAGGGCTTTAAAATGTGAGAAAAAAACCCTTTTCACAAGTCGCCAAAAATAATGTCAACGTGGCTGTAATTGTAATTCTTTGAATAATTAGTTTTAATGAATTAATTTTTATTAATTATAATTAAATTACTGTATTGTTATCCAAAATAAGCGTGTATATAAAATTTCAGTTTAATTAAGTGCTTTAAAATGCATTTTATTAACGATTGAAAATTTGAACAAGATAAATATATGTACATATATATTATGTATACATAAATAGAGAAAGAGTGTGAACTAATGGTAGGAAGTGGAATAATCACTTATAGTACTTTTTACAAATTTTAAATGTTTTTCAAAGTTTATCTAAAGTTTTTTAGAGTATGCAACGAATTTTATTTTTTGCTTATAGACAATAGTAGCATAATTTTGTCAGTTTTATCTTTCGTCCTTCATTGTTATGAATATATATATATATATATATTTGTGTCACTTTGATGTTTTTACCTTCAACTTTAATATATTATTTAGAAAATATTCAATTTAATACGCATGGTCATTTTTTAAAAAAAAAAATTAGAAAAATGTTTGTATGTGTGTTTAGTTTTCATGCTGTACAGTACTATTCAACAGTTTTTGTGTGTGTCACGCTTTTTTTCCTTCTTCTTTTTCTTTCATGTCTATCTCCAGTTAAAAAATATGCATGTAAACGTTTCTGTGATAATAAAGAATTTTTTCAGTTTCGAAATCATATATATTTATTTTTTGTACTTAAATGTGTAAAAAAATATACATACAAATACAAAATAAAATTTCTTATAAAAGGAAATGTCAGGAACCATGTTTACCCGTCATTCAGGATAAGATATACAAGGGTATCATTGGTAAAAATATTAAACATACAAATTCAGATTCGTTTCTACGGTCTACGCCTTATAAATTAAAAGGAATATCGTGATTTTCTTATAGGAACTTTACTTTTTGACGAATTTATTTTGTTCTATTAAACAACATTTATAAAGATTATTTTTCATAACATGCTTTGGAAATGAAAAGTATAGCTCAAAATATGAAACAATGCATACAAGACCATAAATAATATCAAGAGGTTAAAATAAGGCCTGCATTTAGACACATTCGCAAAAAAAGAAACACAGCATAAACTGATATAAGAGCATGTTCCTGGCTTTATTTTACCTTTGCATAGAGTCTTTGTGAATTATTCTGTTGTGCAACGGTTTTACCAAATGTTATAAAGTGGGTTCAGACAATAAAATTTTATGTTAGAGATATAGTTTTCTTAAATAGTCAAAATTGAATATTGTACATTGGAGATCTATGATATTGTTTCATATTTGTGCTTTATAAATTCTCTACATTCTCTCTTGAAGTGAACTGCAGAAGATGGCAAACTGCGTTTTGAAAATCTTAAATAGTTCCTTGAAGTCACCATCTTTCCGAAGGATTTTCGTTTCTTGAGAAAAAGTGCGGTAGGTTAAGAAACGAAAAATTGAGGAGATTCATACAAATATCTTCAACTTTATACTAAGACAGCTGAATCTTAACATACTTTTAAACTATTAATTGCATTGTTCGTTTATTTTACTTATTTCAAAGAAACTCGT
Organism: Trichonephila clavata; assembly: GCA_019973975.1. Classification (NCBI taxonomy): domain Eukaryota; kingdom Metazoa; phylum Arthropoda; class Arachnida; order Araneae; family Nephilidae; genus Trichonephila; species Trichonephila clavata. The sequence goes on along the minus strand of BMAO01036409.1, from coordinate 42,868 downwards.
GGGACTGCGATAGCTGAAAGGTCATGGTCGAGAATGCGAGTTAATAACACTCGCAATGTGATATTAATTTTAAAAATCATTATGAGAGAAACTTGGAACTGTTTCGGCACATATCAATGATGATAAGTTTTTCAAAATTTTAATATTTATTGACAATTTTAGATAATGTTGTAGCAATGATGAATGGAAAAAAACAAACGATAGATATGTTGATAACAGAAATTTTGGGATGACATTCAAATGTGTTAGCACGATTTCTATCTTGGCTTTATGTAGATCTATATTTTATCCATCCAAAATCTCTTTCTTCAAGGTTCCTTGACATTATAAAATAATTTTGAATTAAAATTTTTAAAAGTGTCTTAAGAAAATCTCTGGCATAAATAGTTCTGAGAAGATTCAAGGTGCCGTTATCGATCTGAGACTCCAAAAAGATTTTCTTCATTTATAGATAAAAACAAATCGAACAGACGTGTCTAAAACATTTGGCTTGACTTGGTTGCGATTTAGTGGCAGGTATTATTTCTGTCGAGTTGTGTTGCCACTCCCAGCCGTGTAAAGGAGCACGTTAAATATATTCGGGCTCAAAGTTTTTGTCTTAGTTTGGTGTGGGAGTATCAAGAGTAGGTGCTCGCGTCTCTTCTCCGAGATTCTAGATGACAAGGTCACAGCCGCCAATAGCGTTACTTTAGAAAAACTGCGACGTTATTAAAAAGTATTTTTTTTAAAAAAATCAATCACGAAGAGGAACTTGCTACTGTTTTGTCAAAATCGCTTACAAAATAACTGCTCTTTTTTAAATCATTAAAAACGTGAGTAGCAACATATAGAATCAGCAACAATAGATTGATAGTGCAATGTATTGGAAAGAGAAATTATTTGCTATTAATGCAGCATGACAAACATAAGCTAATCTTGCTTTCCACAAGTATATTTTTTTTCGTAAGAAATTATTCCAACAATAACTTAATTATCTCTGTATATTTTTAGTTCTTACGTGAAATAACAGAAAAAAAATATCGTAAATTAAATCAGTAATGCAACCATTTGACTTTATATACCGAGTTATAAATACAAATCAATCTCTTCTGATTTTTGTATTCTGCTTTCAAAACCTGGTTTTCAGTGAAAACGAATTAATCAAAAACTACCAAACGAAATACTTTCAAAATTATCGTCAAGGAAAAGAAGTTCCTCTTTCTTAAATAAGCATAAAATTCCGAAAATCTGTACCCTAAACATATTTTACAAAAATGAGAACATGAAACGAATGACACAAACAGTCTCGTTTGAATATACTACACACACAGGGCTAATGTAAACAATAATCTCGTGACATTTCTAAGTCAAAAATAGAACATCAATAATCACTGATCAAAAACAATCACTCTTCTCAGATGAAATAACTGTGACCGTGGGAAGCTGAGAGCATTTCTTATGGAAAAAACGAGCTAGAGTTTTTCTCCGGAAAGGCCAGTGATATTGTAGTATGCGTGGTCTGGGAACCTGTCCAGTTCTATATAATCATTCTCACCGACCAGCAGTTTGTCCAGCAGCTTGACCAGCTCCCCGAAGGTGGGCCTCTTGAGTGGGTCCTCGTCCCAGCAGTAAAAGAGGATGTTGTACACTTCTCGCTTGCAGTGGTCTGGCTTCTCCATGCGATAGCCTTCCCGCACTCGCCGCATTACATCCCCGGCAGCCATGCCTGGGTAAGGCGTAGAACCTGAAACAGACATTCATTCAAATGACATAGAAACGTTATAAATTGAGGAATCTAAGATGGTTGCAATAGATTTTACAGTTACTTTTGGTTTTTCTATTTCAGTCCTTAAAACATTATTAATGCTATACTCCGCGAGAAACCTCGCAGTTGCGTACACAGATTACGTTAATGTGTTTACAAAAGAAACGAGTCTTACAGTAGTCGCATATGATGTGTAACATCTGACTTGTTCTCATGCTAAATACGCAATAGTGACTTTAATCCTGAAAGAAATGAATCGGGTAGACTGGAAATAATTTTCTATCGAATAATTATATCTTTAATGAAAATTTTATTTAATTAACACAAGGAGTAATGCAGTTTTTTATCAAAAATATTTATTATTGTTCAATTTGGGGAAGAGCGGAGACAATAGATTTATGAAAACTAAAGTATGACACATATACTTGTGATTTCAAAGTATTTAAAAATCGTTGAAAACGGCGTCAATAACAGTACCACTGTTAGTTGTCGAAACATTTCGATTAGTGTTCATTTCGAGCTTGAGTTCATCTTTCAGAAAAGCTATGAACGGCTCAGCTTCTGGCAAACTGAAGTTAACGTGAAAATCACCACTCAAAATCATGGGAAGCGAGTGATAGTTTTTTTTAAAAAGAGCAGAACCACCTTCGGTATGCGGTACAAGTACAAAATGCAGGAAATCTTTAATTTTTTTAACTGTTTGATTCGGAGAAATGTATGCGACCACCAAAATGACAAGACTTGCTGGTATGTGCGGTAGGCGGGCGTCTTAATTGCTACTACAGGTGGACCCCCAGACGAGGCTAGCGAAGAGACACCCCAAGGCGCTGAAATGGTCAAATCAAACAGCGCGCGCTTCCCCCGACTTCCTGTTACGCATTTCCGTCCCTTTTCACGAAATCACTCCAACAAATATCCAGCAACCGAGAGTAAAGATGTAACACATCAAAAAATCTTAAGCGAAAGCACTGAGACGTAATCATTATGCTATAAATTAATAATCTAGAAGGACAGGGTTTGAGCCTCCAAACCCCATCCTTGCGTACCACGAGGATTACATTCAATTCCTCATATTTTTCATTTAATAAAGTTGGATCCTTAATTACATTTTAATCATTTAAGAAGGCATATCAACTTTAATTTTTACATTCCCTAATATATCTTAATGGTTATTGCTTTTAAAAGTTGAACTGAAAAATTTTAGCTGCCTCACATTAATTGATTCCGGTTTCTCCCTTTTCAGACAGTTGGAAAAGAACTGGTAAAAAAAGGTAAATCAAGCGCACTTTTTATTATAAATTTAAAACTTTTGTATTATTTAATGTTGTAAAACTTTCAAATGTAAATTATAAGGTCCAACATTGTGTTAATAATTGAAAAATCAGTTGGATTTGTGTATTTATGTTTAATTATACACTGGAAGTTAAGACTTAAGTAACAGTTGTTTTTTTTGCCATAAATCTCCGAAAAATCATCTGAGAGACATGAAATTCAGTAATAAAAGACAGCATTTTGTACTTAAACAATAACGAAAGCATAGTTACGTAGAAATAAGTACAATGTATTTAGTATTATATTAGTTTATATTAGTTTACACTTTATATATAATAATTCTATATTTTGACTTTTATACACAACTCTGGCCACAGTCGACAGGGGAAATTTATTTTCCGACTCATCCTCATGTATTTTAGTTCGATTTTCACATGACTCTGAATTATCCTTAATTTATGAACATGAATGGATATATATATACATGTATATATATACATACATATATTTACACACACACATATATACGAAGGCTGTTCAGAAAGTATCGATACTGAATTTATTCTATTTATTCCAGAAAACCCCTAGCGGAGGGACTGTGTGCATCATGCGCGTGCATATTTCACCTTGTCTCACAAAATTCGGCAGGTCTGTACAGCGCGCCGTTCAGTCACACTGACTTCTTTCACGTGGAGTGTTTGCGTGCGTTCGTCGAAAAAAGAAAAAGTGTGAAAACACTGATCAGCGAATCTGTATCAAGTTTTGCTTTAAGCTCGGTAAAACGGGTACCGAAACCTACGAGATGATGAAAACAGCATTTGGAGATGAGTTGTGCTCGGGTTTTCGAGTGGTTCCGACGATTCAAGGAGGGTCGTCAATCAGTGAACAGTGATCCCCGTTCTGGACGCCCATCCACCTCTCGCATTGAGGACAAGATTGCACAAGTGAAGGCTGTGGTGCACTCTGATAGTCGTTTAACAGTCCGAGAAATTGCACAGGAGTGTCACATTTCCGTAGGATCATGTGATGAAATTTTGAGAAAGGACTTGAACATGCGCCGAGTGTCTGCAAAGTTTGTGCCGCGTCTCCTCACTGAGGATAAGCAATTCCAACGACTGGCAACATCTCCTGATTTTTTCCTCTTTCCCAAGATCAAGAACACCTTAAAAGGACACCGGTTTCAGGACATTGAAACCATAAAACAGAATTCGACACAGCAGCTTCAGGCCATCCCAAAGTCTGAGTTCCAGAAATGTTTCGAGGACTGGAAACATCGTTGGGCCAAGTGTGTTACTGCCAATGGAGCATATTTCGAAGGAGATTGACTCAAAACCTGTTTATGTATGTATGTTTTTGCATAATAAATTCAGTCTCGATACTTTTTGAACAGCCCTCGTATATATAGACACATTGTCATATTACGAATATTTTTAACAAGTTTACATTTTGGAAGTTAGAAGTATAATTATACAAAGAGGGGGAAAAAACACCGTAACATTGATTTAACAGATGAAATGTTCGATTGATTGACGGGGGTAACCTAAAATCTCACGAGGGCTGTTGGCTACAGACATCAGTAGTTTTAAGCCTCAGCCCTTTAGATGAGGGTGACACTTGAACTGGCACCTGAGTAGGGATTGCAATACCGGGATACCGAATACCGGCATTTTGAGCCATTTGTGCAATTTTGTAATACCGGTATTCACAAGTTTAAATACCGGTTTTTGGGTATTTACTAGAAATTGTTTTAATTGTTTTCACTGTATGTTCAGGGATCGCAAACATAGCAAAATAGTATGCTTTTATGGTATTGTGTTAATTATTGCACCCCGATTAAAATATATTATAAATTAAATAATTTTACATCCAATTTAGAAGGTGAAGATATTAAACGTCTTTATTTCACTCATTCCGTTGTTCTTATTTTTATTTTTCCTAGATGGTTCTACAATTCTACGGCAACTCATTAAATCCATCATCTGATTTTTTCATTGTCAGATACAAGTAAGATAAAAGACTATTAATCTGAACTTAAAACATAGACATGTATAAAGTATTTCCCTGACAAATAGAACTAAATACACTACTCCTAACTAAGTTCTCGTTGAAAGAGGAATAACATATCCTAGTTCATTTGCCTTCCTTCATCCATCAACACCTGTTACTACAATGTCTATCTAAAGAGTGAAATTAATTAAACTGGGAATACAAAGTTGCATCGTATAATCTAGAGAAGTTACAAAACGACTGAATCATCCAAGGCTAAAACTGTCCTATTACAACTCTAAGCGATACTACACTTGCGCAGGATTCGTAGTCTGATACTCGTATCTGAGAACTCAAGGTTGTACTAATGAAGAAAATGCGTAATATTTCGATATTTTTTAAATTGGTGAGTTTGTTATTCACATTGTATTTGCATATCATACTTTAGGATTCAAAATATTTTTCAGATTCATTATATATATACTCATAAATAATAACCCATAATAATAAATAAGAATAACTTTAAAGAACATAAAAAACAAGTTGATAATAATTCGGTTTGGTTTCAATATTTACATCATGAAAAGAATATGGTGGCACAATGTAAAAAATCTTGAAGAGTTATTAAAGTGAATGGAGGAAGTACAAGCGGACTTCATACACATTTAAAAAATGAAACATGATACAAATTTGCTAAAGAGGAAAGAATCTAATTGCGATGAAGATACAAATTTAAGCACAGTTTCTAAGCCCACGCCATCAGAGATTTTAGATTATTTGGGGGGGGGGGAGAATAATAAATAACAATTTGGAAATTATTGCACAAAGATAATTTGGATGAAATTATTGCATAAAGTTACGTTCCAGGCTTTATGACAGTGTAATTGAGGCTTTATGTTTTTTTAAGATCACATTTCAAAAATGGGCAATAGGGCCACAGACCAACTAGAGATATCTACCGTTTTTTGTGTATTAAATAAATAAGATTACTTTTTTTGTGATTCTTTATATACTATTATAATTTATAAGTTATAAATTAATTTTTATAATATTTACACTCTTTGTTAAAATTGCCAAACATAAAACAAAGAAATACCCGTGTTTTCTTTCTTTTTCTAAAATTTCTACTACCGGCATTAAAACCGGTATCCCGGTATTAAGATCTAAAAAGTACTGAATACCGGTATTGAACTTTTGGTCCAATATTACAATCCCTACACCTGAGTTCTTAAATTTTGCTTCAAAAAACATCTGAGCTATGAGCATCTCAAAAATTTTGAAGCAAAATTTAACTGTTTTATTTATTTTGTCAGTAGTTTTTATGAAGAAACAGTTAAAATGCAGAAATTCTCAATACATATTTGTATGTCTAAACATTTCTGCGATAGTATCCCAAACAAATATCTTCAAATGGAGTATTTGAAAAATAATTATTTACGACCTGAAAAAGAGTAAATGTGAAGAAGCACAAATGTAGTGTACGTACCCAAAGTGACTATCTCCCACATGACCACACCAAATGACCAGACGTCCGTCTTCGTGGTGTAAATGTTGTCGTACAAAGATTCAGGGGCCATCCACCGAATAGGGAGACGACCCTAAGGAAATAAAAGATTTATACAAGGAAAATAAATACAAATCGCATTATGTGAGCGAACAATTCCAACGAAACAAGAATATAAGACCTTTATTTGTCTTGGTGGAAGACAGGGGGGGGGGGAATTGTTCTGTTTCTGTTTTCTTTCTTTCTTCATCCCAACGAATGATTAATATTTGAATGTGACCACTCATGAAGGAATGTATTAAAAAATAAGTTTCTCTGAAATATTTTTCTATATGGACTAGCTCTACCGTAAAGCTTACTATGGGGGCGCTACAGTCATTAGTGCCCTTTTCTTTTTCCGGTTAATGCAAAATCGCCATTGCTTTGAGCTAAAACATTAACAAGGTATTTTAGAAAAGATACTGAAATAAATACTATAAAATCCTGAATCTGAAATCTACAGACCATCTTCTATCCATATAGTGCAAAAAAGGTTTCAAAAACTTGCATTAAAAGTTTGAAAAACTCAGTTGAATTTCGATGTTTTCCCATAGATTAACATTACACCGGAAAAAAGTGAGGGTTCCACTCATGTGCTGTTTACAAAGAAGAACTAATCCATACGGAAGTAAATGTTCGATAGTGCTGCCATCTATTGCCTATTTTCTTTATTTTAGTCAATATTCTTTTTCTCTTATATTTTAGTTATTTAGAATTTTGTTCACTTTTTATTGTGATAATATTTAACACCACAGAAATTAGCTATTTCTACTTAAAAGATCAAATGATAAAATAACAAAATTTAGGTTAATTGAGTTTAAAATTGTGTTTTTTACAAAATGAATTCATATAAGAAAAGTAATGTTTTATATAATTTTAAAGCACTTATATATACACATACATAGTTCTAAATTCTTCAGACGCATATTGCCACCACTTAAATGAGAATTTTCTAAATTAACGAGTTTTATTCATCATGCTGTTTTCAGAGTTGTAACTACAACATTTATTTATTTTATTTATTATGAATATTTATTTTATTTATTATGAATAAAACTGCTTTTAACTGACACTTAAATCTGAATAAAACGTCTTCAAAATTGAATTCCATTAACTTTTAAATCCTCATCAAAATATTGCTTTTTATTATTAAAATAAACAAGTTTTTTTTTTAAAAAAAATCCGTTTTTTCCTTAATTATATTCTTTAGGCCTGCGTTATTTTTGTCAAAAGAAGATAAAAATTTTACTCAGCGTACAAGTATTTATTATTCTCATGTCAGTTGGTTAGCCTTGTACATCCAAGTTTGCGGTTTCGACACCGGCCCAATTCGGTGGATTTTCATGATGCAGAAAATCGACATCTTCCATTTCGTATGATTATGTGGCATGTTAAAGAACCCTAGAGTGCATGTTTACCTAGGGTCTCTTGGCAAAATTAAATTTCTAGTACAATTTCGCTTTGTCAGAGCTCAGGTGCCTCAAAATTACATTGCGGCAAGTAGTATCCTTTTATATGGTGTCTCACTAAAAATGATACCAGCTCCCGAAGAATGTACTCGTTCTTCAGTGGTAAAAATTCCATTCCGCGACCACTTTTGGAAAAAGAAAAAAAAAACATTCTCATTATTTACAATGAGACTAGAAGAAAAAAAGGGGGTTGCAAAGACCTTTTAAATTGTGTCGACACACCAGCAATGACGAATGCAACAAGAAAACTGTTTCGTTTACTTTCAATTTGTAGCAAATATATAAATTATGATTTTTTAAATGAACAGAATTCTGTTTATGAGGAGCTGGTCACACGTGAATTTATTTTCCTATTTATTTTACATTTCGCTCTAAATTACCCAACTCAATTGCACGAGCATGTATCTTACACTATTAAAATTCGAAGTCTATCTATCTATCTATGTATGTGCGTCTATCTTCTCACGAACAGCACCACGCAGAAAGTCGCGGAAGGTACTAAAAGATCGAGAATTTTCCGGGGAAGCCGTATTGCCTATTTATATTCCGATATTGTAATTAGTTAAAAAGATATTAATTAAAAACCTTAAAACGCCTAATTGTTTTACTCCTGCCGGTTGTTTACTTGGCGGAACTTCCCTTCCGTTTCGGCCGAGCGGTAATCTTACGTTTTCCACCATATTAAAATTGTCATCTAATTTTCGGTGTCGAAATGAGACAAAAAATAATTACAGAATCGGAAATATCATTTATTTCGCCACGACACGGTATAATTTTTTTTGTAAAATAACGATATTTTCTATTTTTTTCGAATTTTTTAAAATAGTTTTAAAACTGATGCGTTTTTATGAAAATTATTTCTAAATCGTTGGGTATGAATTACTTTTCGTGTTATTAAATCGATATTCTACACTAATTAACTTCAAGCCTTTCTCTTTTAGATCCATTCATTTAAAAAATAAAATTTCCAAAACCTTTTTTTTTAAAGAATTTTTAAAAAGTAGTCTTAATTTTTAATTCACATTGAATAACTTCGTCATTTATGAAGATAATCTCACGAAACCTTTTTTCCGTGTGTACAGTAATATTATCCGTAACATATACGAAGATTGAAAAAATTGCTTCAAAATTACGGATTTTAAAAAACATTTTGTGATTTTCGTAAACTTATGTTTTTCTGAGAAATAAATTAAAAAGTAGTAATTTCTACATTTTTTATTTCAAAGTACGTTATTTTTGCAAATAGTTGGTGATGTTTGAGAGCATTAACGTAAAAATTACGCCCTTAAAATGAAGGTAATGATTTTTTAAAATAATTTAAAATACGCGATTTTACCTTTAGCCAAACATTGGTTAACTGTCTGGTGGCGGAGTGGTCAGAGCTCCCGCTACACTCAAGACTATAACTGCAGCACTGCCGTGCGTGGTCAATGCAAAGGAGGGTGTACGCTTCGCAGAAACCTGCCGGTCGCTCTTTTCATACTTGACTTAAATTTTTTCTCCTACTGGACATTGCGTCGCCACACATTACTTTTCGTGTTATTAAATCGATATTCTACACTAATTAACTTCAAGCCTTTCTCTTTTAGATCCATTCATTTAAAAAATAAAATTCCCAAAACTTTTTTTTTAAAGAATTTTTAAAAAGTAGTCTCAATTTTTCCTTCGCATTGAATAACTTCTTCAATGATTGAATTCACTTGCTGCATCCCCACTGATCTGAAATTTACTTCATTTTCAGTGCTGCCATTATGTAAGCAAATGGTTTGTCACAATTAATTGCTAAATGAGCAATTTTAATCAATTTCATTAGAAAATAATTAATAAGTTAGTTTTTTATAATATACTTTTTTTTCGCAGATACGTGTTTAAATAATTTAATTAACACAGAGTGGAATGAAAAACTATAAAATTAAAATTTAAAAAATTACATGTTTTTATCAAATAGTATTATTTTCTTTTTGAAAGTTTTTTTCAGTGAATGTTGGCATATAACTAGGTTTTCCTCCAAAGGTGGATTTTTAACACTTATATATGTTTAATCAAACATCCAAACGTTTCAAGAATTTTTTTAGAATTTTTTTTATTAGTATTTATTGATAATGGATTTAAATTAATATATATTTTTTTAATTAAAATGCATTCAATGCATTTCTGAGATTCATTTAAAATATTTATCAGTATCGAAATTTTTGTTCTCTTTCATAAAACTTATAGTTTACTATAAAATAATGCGTAATTGCATGAAACTTTTTTCCCCGTGTCAAATATTTCAAAAAATTCTCACAATTTTACTTCAAGAATTAAAATAGTAGTGAAATTTTGTAATTTGAAAAATTTATACTTTCTGTTCTTTTTTCAGCATACAACTATTTTTAAAAATGCTACAGTTTCGTTTCCGGGAAAAAACTAAAAAAATTAAATGTTTTTATCAGATAGTATTATTTTCTTTTTGAATGATTTTTTTCAGTGAATGTGTACTTATAACTAGGTTTTTCACATAGTGTTTTTCTTAGCAGTTACATATGTTTAATCAAACATCCAAACGTTTCAAGAGCTATCTGTAGAATTTTTTTTATTATTATTTATAGATAACGTGGATTTAAATTAATATATTTTTTAAAATCAAATGAATATTTCTATTATTTCCTTATTAAATTAATTATTTGTTAATAAAAGGTATATCGCCTATTATTTTGGATAAAAATACGTTCTAGAGCCTGGAATAAATATTTGTCCTCAGTGCCAGCCTAGCGGTAGCTAGGCTTCTACTTCAGTTACACAGTATACCTAAGAAAGGGAGTAAATAAAGTGAGAATGATAGGTTCGCCTAAGCTAAAACTAGCTTCGGCGGTCAGGAGGTGGTGGGGGGAGGTGGAACATAGTTTCCGTAAACGGAAAACAGCTTTTTCGTTTCGTTCTTCAATCCGAAAAGGGGGTTTTCGTTACGTTTAACAGCATGGGGGGGGGTGGAATTCTTAGAAATCAGGTAGTATCTTCGTTGCGCTATGAGGCAAACGGTACATGAGGTGAGGCTGGTTCATGAAGTTAGATTGAAAGCTAATCGTTGGGTTGTCATGATGATGGATTGCAGAATGGAAAGTTGAGGAAAGATTCGCTATTAGGGTGTGGATGGGTTCAACACAAAGTTCTTCGTGGAGAACAGATCTTGGGATGTACCTGGAGCTCTGGCTATGACTCGAAGCGCTTTATTTTGAAGTCTTTGAATATCATTTAATTGTGTGTTACTGGCAGATCCCCAAATGAGGCTTGCATACGTTAAGATGGGGCGAAGATAGGTTTTGTAAATAAATATCCGGTTATTTAAAGAGAGTTTGGATTTCCTTCCAATCAGTACATTCTAGAGACATTTTTAATTTAACTGTAAGTAGCGATTGATTGATTAATGAAAACCTGAAAATTATTTTATTATTTTCGATTCCTAAAAATTATCTATTATTAAAAAATGATGACTTTTTTTTTACTCAAGCATCAAAATAGTTTTCTTTTATTGTATAAATTTATTATTTTTTTACTAAAGCAATATTGTTTTTGACATGTCATGAATAGAAACTTGAAGATAAATCTTATATCTGAGGGGAGAGTCAGGGGGAAAATAGTTCTACACTCAAATAAGCCACTGTAACACCGTGCAGTAGAAAGAGAACTGAAACATGTTTGACATTAGTAAGATCTGGAAGATATTTTTTTTTTCGAAAAAGGGAATTGTAGTGATGTTTATATAAAGGAATCACACACATACCAGGAACTTTGATAAAGGAAGGTGAATTTCCATGGCAGTATGTTATGCATTCGAAGCAAATTTTAATAAAACACTAAAAATACTTAAAACAATCACTTAATAATTTCTTCTTTTATAAAGATAATTGCATGAAACATTTTTCCCGTGTGTCGAATATTTCAAAAAATCCTCACAATTTTACTTCAATATTTAAAATAGTAGTGAAATTTGAAAAATTTCTACTTTTCTGTCTTTTTTCAACATACAACTATCTTTAAAAAGGCTACATTTTCGTTTCCGGGAACTAAAAAATTGCAACGAAAGAACTGAAAACTGAGTGAGTGATTTTTTAATTCGCACTGCTCGCCTATTCGAGGGTTATTGGCGATGGACCTCGAAATTTTCAACCATGGTCAAGTGACGAGGACGACACCTGCGCTTTCACCCATCTCTAATAATTAGAACACCACACCTACGCAAGAACAAATTTCGAAAAAGGGAGTTTTAATGACATAGTTAAAGAAATCACTCACATCGCGCACATAAGAGCTATCGGCCTGAGGGAAACACGAAATTTCCATGGGGATGAAGTTATTCACTTGGTAAACGCCCGTGCAACGCCGGGCTAAGTGGAGAGGAAAGAAACAAAGAAATCAAAGTAATTTCGAAAAATAATATTGGAAGTGTTGAATTTGTGAAGAGAAAGGAAAATGTTAAGCAACAAAGCCATGACACGCACTCACGGGTCATGCACTCACATCGTACGCGTCAAAACCACACAAAAGTGTTGGCGTCAGAAAAAAAAGGAGGAAATTAACATGGGGATTAAGTTATACCCTCGGTATAAGCCCGTGCAACGCCGGGCCATGAAAGCTAGTTTAATTATAATTCTCTACGTAGCGAACCTTTTTGAAACGTGGGTCAAATTTTGTTCAAATTTTTTTTAATACTAGCTCGTAGGTCACTAATGCCCATTTGCACTAGAGTTAAGCTTAAAAATTTTTAACTGAGTATTTTTAAAACTAAACATTTTAAAAATTTAACCAGCTTAACTGGTAAAAAAGGGCGGGGATTAACGATTTAAAAAGTTTTAGTTAAGTTAAAAATTCTTAAGTGTTTGGATTAACAAAGAGTGACAAAAATTACATAAATATATATTATGAAATATTATTTATTAGCATATATAAGTGTAAGAAAATTGTAAGTATTTAATGAGAAATCAGTTGCTGTTTATCTTTCGTATTCATTGGTTTAATGCATTTCGCAGTTAATTCCCTGTCAAGTCTATTTCTGTTAAAATGTTTTACAAACTCCACATTGAAGAAAATTTTTCACACGAATATATAGACCCAAGCACATTAAAAGAACATTAACTAGTTTTTTCATTGATATAAAATTATTTGGTAAAGAATCCCATACGCTTAACATAGTATTTTTAATTTTTACTGTGGGATCAATATTATCTGTACTACTTTCACACCGTTTTCCTTTTTCTTAAGAGGTTTGATTCGTTACATAATCAAATTTCCCTGTAGAAGGTCAAAATTAATACAGTTATTAATAAAAAAAAAACATTGAAATTCTGCAAACTCTAAATCTCTATCTTTAAATCATAATTATAAACTTTATTGTAAAAACTTAATTTTTTCTTTTCGTTAACGTATTTGTGTTAACTCTGGAATGCGACTGGTTAGCTTCCAATCCTGGTTAAATATACTCGGGTTCTCTTTCGACAAGTCAAGATTGATCTTTAATTTTTAATTATCTCAATTTTATCTCTCTTAGTTTCAAATAGGTGACGATTTCTCCTTGGCTCCAGACCTTTGTTTGGTTTTCTTTGGGCGAGACCAATAGTAAATATATATATATTATAGATTTATCCACTAAATCTGTTATATATATATAATAGATTTAGCCACACACACACAGAAATACTAGAGCAAAATCCAGGCCTTAAGAACCAGGATTGCAGGTTTAAACAATGTTTTTCGGCCAGCCAACCTTCACCTGAATTTGCCAATACTCTAGGCCATAGGGCAAGCAAGAAATTTCTAGAGAAGTTTAACTATTATTATAAATAAAACCATAATCTATTAATGTAAAACGATAATATTTTAGCCTGTAATAGCATAAATATAGCATTTTCTTTTTATAGACGTTTTATTTATGCTATTACAGGCTATAATATTGTCGTTTTACATTAATAGATTAGGGTTTTATTTATAATAAACTTCTCTAGAAATTTCTTGCTTTCCCTATGGCCCAGAGTATAAGCAAATTCAGGTGAAGGTTGGCTGGCCGAAAAACATCGTTTAAACTTGCAATCTTGGTTCCTAAGGCAAGGAGTTTGCTCTAGTATTTCTGTGGCTAAATCTATTCTATCATTACTACAGTTATCTTAGGTATATAACTATTTTATAAATATTTTTGTAATGTATATATATATATATATATATATATAACTTTTATGAAATCTATAAACTTCAGCAGTAATTTACCATCATTTATAATATATATATATATATATATATATATATAAGTATTTTTTCTGGATATATTTTAGAATGGTGCAAACTGGTAAATCACCTCGGACTTGCGCTCATACACATGGTTAATGATGACATCCCTTGCGAAGCCGAAGTCCGCCACCTTGCACGTCTTGCTGTCTCCCACCAGGATGTTACGCGCGGCTAGGTCCCGGTGGATGATCTGAAACAGGACAGAGGCTATCATTTCAAGCAAAAAGAGGAAAATAATGGCAAGCACATCCAAATTGGTTAACTTTGAATCATAGAAACAAATGCAAAAAAAAAAAAAGAGTATTTTTTTTAAAATAATAGAATTTAAGAGACTGAAGGACATATTTAATTTTTAACTTTTATTGTATGAAGAAATTCACAATCTGATTGCATTTTTAGAATGAATTATTATTTTTCTTACTTTAGCAACACAGCGAAGGAAAATATTGATATTTTTTATATTAATGTTAAAAAGTTAAAGCATGTGCAGGTATAGGACACCCATTTAAAAATGCTTCCTTTTTCGACCGTCCAATAAACGGCCGCAATATGTAGTAACAGTGTGCAGCCTAGTTGCGACGAAAGGGAAGATATCACTCAAGCCTTTTGCATTTTGAGAGTTGCATCAGAAAATTCTGTTCCTAGCAAAGCGTGATTATGTACAATATCTCCAGCATGAAAAGAAGTATGATAATTGGAGCTCACCTAGCTGGAGCATCCATGTCCAGAACAGCCAACCTTGTGGGTGTTCCAAGGACCATTGTGCCAAGGGCTATAACTGCCTACACAAACCTGGGTAAGGTGTCTCCTGCGAAGTCTAGCAGTGAGCGAATTTCAAAGTTGAAAGAACGTAATATACGGGTGTTGAAAAGGACTTTCGACTGAAAACGCAAAACTCCACTCTTGCAGATAACGTCCTAGAGGAATTCACACCTTCAGAACCACGTATCCATGAAAACTATTTAATGATATTGGAGTAGTTATTCCAAAAACGTTAGTTTCCTGGTGGAATGCTTTGAAGAGATTACAGTAAAACCAAGACCCCCTAAACTGGACACAACTGCAAAGTGAACAAGTAATCTGGTCTGATGAATCCTCATTTACATTGTTCCGGACCACCTCATGTGTGCTCGTCTGGAAAACACCGGCAGAAGCATTTCATGTTGATTGTCTGGTTTCAATTGTGAAACATAGAAGGGGTTCTGTGATGGTGTGGGCAATATCTTCTCATGGATTGGGGCCTTTCGTTGTTTTGAGGGAGATGCTCACAGACGACCAATATCGAAGCATTCTCGCAAATCATCGTTACCCAATGCTTTAGACACTCTTTCCGGGAGAACGTCTTGTGTTCCAAGAAGACAACGCCCCTGGTCACACCTCTAGATGTGTTCAAACATGGCTGCATGAGCATGATGATGAAGTGGAACATTTAACTTGGTGCCCCCAATCACCTGATTGGAACCTCTTTGAATGTTTGTGGGGTTTCTTAGAAAACAAAGTCTGTACTTGGTTTCCTCTTATACACACACTATTTGAACTTGAGACAGCCCTGCACGAGAAATGGGTTCGAATTTCAATGAACCATTTATTATGTCATTCAAATCAAAGGTGGCCCAATTCCTTACTAATAAAACATTTTCATTTTCTCACAGTGTTCCTATTATTTTGTTCTATACCTGTACGCCTGTGTGTTCTCAGCTGTAATTAAATGTGCTAATGGAAAATAATTCTGTAGTTTTAAATTCGTTTGTGCAAGGAGTTTAAAGTACATATTAAATTATTTTAAAAAGTACAATTACTTGGTGAAAAAAGAATAAAAATTTCAACAAATAACTGCAACAGAACCCATTTTATGAGTAAAAACTGAATACATCACAATGTTAAAAATAAATAGAAAGTTAAAAAAAAGTCAAGGATCAAGATTCTATGATTAATTATTTAACATTCATTATTTGGCAGAAATTATATTATTCCTTGTCGAGATATAAAGTGGGTCTGTTTGTGAATTTTTTAATTACCAGACCAATTTTAAAACTACATGTAAAAAATGTCACAGCACTAAAATATAACATTATCTTAGATATAACCACTATTTTAGACATAAAATTAAAGAAAGATGCTTACTAGAGAAAACGAAATTATAAAATGCCTTGCAATTGCTAAGGCATTTGTTATTTCTATACAAAAGGCAGTGCACGGGAAAAAAAGCTCTATTTTCATTCGAAAATTTGATGAATGTAGCGCCATTGGTTTTTGAGGTTATTTCTGTCAAAAATCAGTGTGGTGGAGGAATAATTAAATCCAAAATGATTGCGAGACATTATTTATGTGATTACGATCGTAGATGGCTCAAAACAGGCCAAAGTATCACTACTGTGGCTACAGCAATGGGAATTTAAAAAAGTGTCATATTACGATTAAAAAAGGTGGCTGAAAGTGGAAATGCTATACGGAGCCCCATTTTTAAAGGGAATATATATGTATTCCTAACGGCGAAAAGAAACAGACGCACTTCCCTCCTTGTCTGTTCGTAGAGAGACAGAGGCAACCACTACCTGTACAAATGAATGTCAGAACCATTTGTAGAGGATTGAATGAATTTATAGTTTGCATGCATAGAAGCCCGTTCAATGTATCCCAATTCTACCCTATCATCGTCGGTAAAGATTATGTAGGTGCACGGAGCCTGTTAATTGAAGTCTTGAAAGATGTTCTCCGATGAATCCCGTTTCATTGTGACAAGTAATTCTGGCCACGAGTTAGTTTGAAGAAAGAAGGGAACACATGTTAAGTGACACTGATTGTTCAGAAACGTCATCGGTATACCCAAGACGTGAGGGTGTGTTCGGAACACCGTATCTTTGAGCGATGAGCCCTTACATTGCAGAAAGATTATTCTCAGATTTTAGGGTAGGGGAGGGTTTCCAGACTTTCTGCTCACACAGGACAGCTGAAGTATTGACCACACTAGAAAGTGCAATTGAACGTATGGCCTGCTTACACCTCTGATTTAAATCCTAAGCAACATAGCTGAGATGCTCTTGCAGACGTGTTTTTCAAAGAACTGACACTCCACGAGCTATCCAAGAACAAGCATTCGCTTTGAAAGAGGAGTGGGACAATATCCCCCAAGTATTTCTCAGTAGTTTACTAGGCAGCATGAATAACAGATGCAAAATGGGCATTCGTGTCGGAGTAGGTAACACAGCTTGTTGATGTACTCGGAACTATTTCATTCTGACAGAAGAACCCAATTTTCGGGATTCAAAGAGCCTCCTCCTTCTTTTTCCACTGGTAGAAATTTGAACCATTTTACATAATAAAAAAAAATGCATGGCACCTCTACTAAATATGTATGAAGTTGTGACGGATCTATACGCGTCCTTCCACTAACCCTCTGGGGAATTCTTTTGGGCCAGCATTTTCAACCAATCTTCTCCGAAAGGTAAAAAACGTGATATGCAAATTAAGTTTAGTATATATATATTCTTTATTCGCGAGTTTTTGAAAGTTGAATTGGGAATAGATTAGAAGTGAAGTAAATTGGCAGGAAAACGTATACGTAAACAAAGTAAGAAGCCAGAAGTTTGGATAGTAAGAAAGTGATTAGATTAGTTAGGGGGAAGTGTTAAAGTCAACTTAAAGTAAATCGAAGAAAGCAAGGGTTCAAAAACTGTGATCTAAAATTAAGTCGATGTTTAGAAGGTTAAACTAATAGTGTAGTCCTTAAATACGTAAGCTCTGTATAAAGGTATCTTAAAGGTAGAGCTGCATGATTGAATATATTTTCCCCAACACAATCTCGTCTCTCTCCCTCTGGCTCTATTACTGATTCGAATTAACTTGTTTAAAGTGTTGTTTGTGTCTGAGTTGATTATAGGGATAAATAAAATAATTGGAATTCATCACATCGCATGATCATTTAGTTCCATCCACACCTTCAGCCGAGTCACAGGGTAGAAGGGATGTAAATTCATTATAAAGTTTCATTTCTTCAATTAATGTTTATTATGAATTATTCCGAAAAACGGAACTATTCCTTAAAAATTGTCAACCAGTCCATATTTGAAAACAATCACATGAAAGGGGTTTGATTTTTTCATTCAAGTCCCATCTTTGAAGCTACACTAAGGCTATTGGTGACGAGTCTCGTTATTTTAACTTCAGTCAAATGAGGACGACATCAGAGAGCTTGTACCCCCTCTCCAAACTTTTATATTACGCCAACGTAAAGACTTTGAGCTCCTCTGCATGTCAGAAGCAATAGGATCTACAACACCGATCGTAAGCTCGTATCTTTACCACTCAGCTGCTCCGGCACATGAAAAGGGGAAGGGAACATTACTCATATAACACTCACCCCTTTACTTGAGAGGTATTCCATACCCTTGGCCACATGGTAGGCGAAGGCGGTCAAATCACGGGAGGTCAAGTGACGACTGCCTCCGTGCAGGTTGCCATACTGCCTCTCAGCACGACTCTCCCGAAGGTACGTCTGCAGCTTGCCGTGCTGCACGTACTCCATTATCAGGAAGAGAGGATCTGGAAAAGGGAAAAATCACCTTCATCAACATTTTATAGTGGATATTCTGTCAGATAAACCGAAGATGGTACAAATGATTCGTCACACGTTAAATGACAGACAGAACACTTCAGAAGTCTTGATGCGAACGAGCCTAGATCGACTGAATAAAGCAGTCACATGGAATGTTCACAACCAATCTACGGACATGACTAACACCGTATTTCAAAGAACTAGAATAAATCCCTATTAATTTTGCATCAGTACTGCGTTCTATGTTTGTATGATTGTGATATTACGGATTCATAAGTTTACATTAATTGTTAAAAATCTATTACAATCTCTCAGGATTTCCAAAATAAAATATAATTTACTACTTACTTTAATAATATAATTTACTACTTATAACTTACTTTGAATGATCTTGCTTATTATTTGCGTGTACCTTTCCTGCGTTTGAAAGTCGTTCAAGCACGGCCGCTTATTGCGTAGTTTCGAAAATAGATTTGAATAATCATTTATTTTTTAGGCTACACAGTACACTTTTTCAAAAAAATTGTATAGAGACACAGTAACTGTAAAAATTATTTATGTTTTATATTTAGATTATGTTATTAAGCTGTTTCTGTAAGAACAGTTTAAACAGCCATTATCTTACAATTTAAAAAAAAAATTAGAAATTTTTGAAGTTTTTCTAACTTTTATAAAATTTTCAATTTTTAATGTTTTTTAGTCATTTTAAGTAATTTATGTTTCTTGGATTATTGTGAACAAAAGTTAGTAAAGTTGAGGTTGAAAATCTGTTCTTTCTTGTTAATCTTTAATAATTATTTTTCTAACTAAACCTGGAAAAAACACAAAATTTTTTAAAATATTAACTTTAGCATTTTTTTGAAAATTAACTAGAAATCTCAGATCTAAATCCATATTAACTTTTATAAAGCATACGTTTGGGAGTACATACAAAAAATTTTAAGATTCTCTCTTAAACAGAAAAAAAATCTTTAGAGTTTAGAAAACACATCTTCAAAATTAAAAGTCTAAGAAAAATGCATTTAAAGTTTACAAAAGCATAAAACACAAACATAAAATGCCCTTAAAGCTCTAATTTTTAATGTGCTATTTCCCAAAGTATTTTTTGCATTAAAAAACTACTTTAATTAAATATGAATGAAAACATTTTTTCTAATTCAAAAAATATTTTTGCATAATATGGATAACATTTGTTACGACGACAGGTTATTTAGCTTAATCTTAACCTAATATTTTCTCAAAAGTTTTGAAACACAAAGCATTTATGTACACAATAATAATGCTACTAACTTAAGCTAAATATCACATGGTTTGTACATAAAATTTAATTTTTTTCAGTTTTAAAATGGGGCAGTTTAGCAAATTTGACTATTTGTTGCACGACTTTAAAATACTATAATATTGTACTACAGTATGTTTAATATAATGGAGTTAAGTATATATATATATATGATGGAAATATTCAGTTTTATCTGCAGTACTTGTATTCATAATACTTGTGTTTGAGAGTCTAATTTCAGTATCAACCGAAGGCGTTTTTAGATTTATCATTTTTAGTAGTATTCCATCCCTTCGAAATATTGTTTCTCATAGCAATCTGAGATCGTTTTGGCCATGAAATATTCTCAACTGGAAAAAATTGATGATACAGCTTCTAAGTTATATCAACTTATTTTTAAAACAAAAATTAGCCTTCAAATCAATCTGAATTAAGTAACTATGAGAACTCAAAAAACTCAAAACATAATCAAGCAGAAATGATTTTAGTATTAAAAATTGAAATAAATAATCCTTTCACGCTGAAAGAGCTGTTGTGATCAAAAATATTTTTAATCACTTCAATTTAAGAGTAGAAAAATGCTTTAAAATGAAACCGAAACCAAAATCTAAGCTCAGAAAACTTCAAATATCTGAAAAACTAATTTCTTATCAGGTCTTAAATTTGGTGGCAAGAGCTTCACAAGGATATGAGCCGCAAAAAAAATAATAAAAAAAATTTGGTATATTTGAGATTTGTAAGGTACTGTGTAGTCTTAAACTGGTAATAATTATTAAAATATTAGATGGAATAAAAAAAAAACATAGAAGAACCCATTTGAGTTTAAACCACCGTCCCCCCCCCCTCCAAAAATATTTTAGAGATAGACCTTTTTCAAAAAGAATTCAGTAACATTTTTTTAAAATAATTTCTAAATTAATGATGGAATACAGTTCAGAATGAAAATCATTTAAAAAATTCTTTACTTCATTCTGTAAAGACACATCCACCTTTTGTTACGGAAAAGTTATTTCTATGTTAATTAACTATATTATCTAAATTAATTAACTAATCTATCAACGTTTAATAACGTTATATAATTCTTTTTTCAGTCATCAAACAAAATCCTAATGTTTTCCAACTGTGACGAAAATTTCAAAAATTATAAAGGAAGTGTTCTTTTTTTAGACGACAATACACAATTACATTTCAAAATCTGACAAATGGAATAGTAATATATATTTTCTGTAAATGACCTCCAATGTCATTTGAAAGAAGTCTCGAAGGCAACACAACTGACCTCTGTCCGTGCAGCAGCCGAGGAGAGTGACGACGTTCGGGTGAGGGTCGAGCAGCTTCATCACCTCTATTTCATTGAGAAGGTCTTTCTTCTCCTTCTCCGAAGCATTCTCTGAAAAAAAAGCGTATATATTGGATGCCTTTTCTAGAATGAATGCTCGGTTCAAAACCAATATTTTTCAAGAAAATCAGTGGAGACAGAGAAAGAGTATTATTGCAAATGTCTGCATGCTCTTCTATGCAGCGAACAAAAAATTTTCTTAACAACCTATGCGTGTTACATCATATACATATAAATATCCATATTCTATTATGAAAAATTAAAAAGTATATTGGTCTAAAAAATTGTTAAATGATTTTGGTGGCAAGAGTCTCTTTTTAACGTCTGCTTTTCCAATAATTATAATAATTATGACGACTTTTTTTTTCTCACAGCCAATCTTTTTTTTCTTTCACTTTCTGTTTCCTAGGAAGTGGAGGAAAATGCATCTGGAAGTTTAAAGGGTTTCTTAGGCACCCAAATGCTTTTGTCTTAGCTGTCCGGATCAACTCTCTCTGTCTCTCTCTCTCTCTTTCCCCTCTAATAAACTTTTTTTTCTCAAAAAATATGTTATTAAAGCGACATACTTCTTTTATGATTTGTATTAGGTTAAAGTAAAATTTGAGCAAAAATTAAACAATATTTTATCAAGGAAAGGAGTAAACATGTAATATCTGTGAAAAAAGTTTCAGATACACGATGGTCGGCAAAAGCAAATGCCGTACGAGCCTTAAGACTTGGTTATACACACATAAAAGAGGCTCTGGCTGAAATTCGTGATACAAATGGGGAAAAGATCACAATTCTGGAGGCAACTTCTCTTTTGAAACAGATGGGCAAGTAAGAAACTTCCCTAATGACCGGGATTTGAAGACTCCAGAAAGTGAGTGCTGCTCTTAAACCGAGGAAAGATAGTTTTAGAGTGCGTGAATAATCTCTGCACAACACTTGATCGAGGTAGCCGTTCATGTTGATCACTAGCTCCTGGTTATAGAGCCAAAATCAAAACTTCGTTCCACTCAAGACCCGTCGCGTAGAGGAGCTGATCAGGGTTAAATGGCGTGGTATGGAAGTTCGGAGAGGGGATGCGCCAATTTAAGTGTGGTTCAACTTCACTTGATTATGGTTCAAAATTACGAACTCTGTCCCCAATAAACTTTGTGTTACTTTACAATGTAACATAAATTATAATCAAATCCAATTGATAGTTTTTGAGCAAGTATTTAAGATTATAGAAAAAATTTGAATTCATAATTATTTCTTAAAACAAAATATCAAGATATATGCAAATGATTTATTTAGAATTGGCAACAGTAATTATGTGCGGCTTTCTTATTTCAAACAAGTTTGCTCTTCTACAACAGACTTTGTAGCAAGTAACATCAGAAAGTGTGTGTATTCCCAATTAAAATATAAATACTGCATTAGATATTTTTTTCTCTATGTGAATCATTTTTAATGTCAGGGTATAAGCAATAAATTGATAGTTGCGTTCTCTGGAAGTTAAAAAAAAATAACAACACACAAAAAAGGAAGAAATAAAAGAATTTTTCCGCATTCCTCTTTCACATTTTTGAAAGAAATGTTTTTACTAAAATAGCTGAATATAGAACAGTGATTCCCAAAGTGGTCTACATGACGACCTGCAAGGAGTTCACATTAGAAAAAAATAATTTGGGGATCTATAAGGTGTAAGTGGGAATCTATGATAGTGTGGCTCTCATTAAACTAGATCGTGACTTTAATTTTAAAAGAAAATTTAATCAATGGGAAACCAATTTTTCCTACTTAACAGATATTTACTAAATTTAATGAGGTTCATTTGGCACTTACTACGTGACAGTATAAATTTTATTAGAACAAGAACCATTTCAACATTTCTTTCCAAAGTTAAGTTAAAATACAATACTTGATTTTGCGAAGCTTTTCATTTTGTCGCAGACAATCTGTCAGGATGTTTTAACCTACATTAAACATTTAAATGCCTTTTGTTCCGATTTTGAAACCAGGTTTGAGAATGCTTTGACTGTGGTAGTACCATACTAAGCAATGAATTCAGATGTTCGTGCTGGAAAAAAAATGCCACATTACATAGGAACTTATTGTAGTAAGCAGTAACGGAGATCTTAAAGTTTAGAAACGGATGTCAGCAATTTTGGCTTTAAAAAGGCAAACTTTTTATTTGTCCCAAATTACAGAATATCGTGAGGAAGTTTTTAATTGCTTTTCTTAGTGAGAAGGAGTTTCAGCGCTATTGCCAATCTCCAAAGCAAAAAAAGAAAGGGGGAAAAAACTGGACTCTACTAACAGAGGAGATTAAATGTTAAAACTGACATGATTGATACCAAATGTTAAAAATTTATTATTGTAGCACCAGATTCTCATTAAAATCATTTGAGTGTTGTTTAGTTATTTTATTTAACAGTTATTTTATGTATTAATTAGTTTTTAAATTAATTAATTAGCATGTGCTTTTTAAATTTTAAACACTATACTTTATTACAGTTAGAAATTTTATACTTTTAAATTTGTAGTGGTAGTACCAGCTGGCTAAAAGACATTTGCAAAAACTCAATATTAATTATCAGGGGCCTATGAGACAAAAAAGTTTGGGAAGCTCTGATCTCTGGTTGGAATTCAAAGGAAGAGTCTCTTAGTTATAAAAAATAAGTTGGCCACCGATGACTACACGTCATCTGCAGGACTCGAAACATTTTGTGTCTTAATGTAAATTTTGTGCATAAAACAAGGGAAGGGAAAATAATTCCCCGAACCCCCAACAGAGTATCTAGGTTCATGAACGTGGAGTTGGTGGGGTAAGGAGAAAAGTAATGATCTATAGATTAGTTGAAGATTAGGTTGGACTTATATGGTGCATTGTTTTGTATAAAGCCAAAAAATAGAATTTTCAATTCCCTGGGCGGAATGAAATGAAGATGACGCTTACCTTTGAGTGTTTTGACAGCCACTAGGACCTCAGTTTCTCCCAGAGTATCGCATTTCCACACTTGCCCGAAGCACCCTTCCCCTAACAGACCCAGAAAACGGAGGTGGTGGCGGGGAAACTCCCACTTCCGGTGCTCGGGAATCACCTGAAAGGTAAAAGTTGTTTTAAAGTTAACGTAGAGTAGAATGTGAAGAACACGTCGAGAAAGTGTTTTGGAAATTATATCGACGATTTTATTACAAAAAAGATTACCTTATGTATATTTGTTTTTGGGATGATACGCGCTCATTTTTTATTATATATTCGTGATATATTTTTTGCTATTCTATTTCTGCTTACAGAGCTTTCTGAGGCAATTACATTACAATTTAAATGCACGCGATCAATGCATTTTTCTACAGAATTCGGAACATTTAAGATTTTTCTCGTAGATGCTTATTTGTCACTTTCCCCTTTCATATCCTGCACGATCTTACACTATTAAAATTCGAAGGTAAACAAACGTATCTATCTATCTATCTATCTATCTATCTATCTATCTATGTGCGTCTATCTTCTCACGAACAGCACCACGCAGAAAGTCGCGGAAGGTACCAAAAGATCGGGAATTTTCCGGGGAAGCCGTATTGCCTATTTATATTCCGATATTGTAATTAGTTAAAAAGATATTAATTAAAAACCTTAAAACGCCTAATTGTTTTACGCCTGCCGGTTGTTTACTTGGCGGAACTTCCCTTCCGTTTCGGCCGAGCGGTAATCTTACGTTTTCCAACATATTAAAATTGTCATCTAATTTTCGGTGTCGAAATCAGACAAAAAATAATTACAGAATCGGAAAGATCATTTATTTCGCCACGACACGGTATAATTTTTTTTGTAAAATAACGATATTTTCTATTTTTTTTTTTTCGAATTTTTTAAAATAGTGTTAAAACTGATGCATTTTTATGAAAATTATTTCTAAATCGTTGGGTATGAATTACTTTTCGTGTTATTAAATCGATATTCTACACTAATTAACTTCAAGCCTTTCTCTTTAAGATCCATTCATTTAAAAAATAAAATTTCCAAAACCTTTTTTTTAGAGAATTTTTAAAAAGTAGTCTTAATTTTTACTTCACATTGAATAACTTCGTCATTTATGAAGATCATCTCACAAAATCTTTTTTCCTTGTGTACAGTAATATTATCCGTAACATATACGAAGATTGAAAAAATTGCTTCAAAATTACGGATTTTTAAAAAAAAAATTGTGATTTTCGTAAACTTATATTTTTCTGAGAAATAAATTAAAAAGTAGTAATTTGTACATTTTTTATTTCAAAGTACGTTATTTTTGCAAATAGTTGGTGATATTTGAGAGCATTAACGTAAAAATTATGCCCTTAAAATGAAGGTAATGATTTTTAAAATAATTTAAAATACGCGATTATACATTTAGCCAAACATTGGCGTCGAAAATTAGCTTTGCGCCAAAGACAGTTGACCTGTTTCGCCTTCGACGCATCTAACTCAAGGGTTACACTAAAAAAATTCTGCCTTAAACTGGGGGAAATCAGTAACTTTGGCGAGTAAAAAAAAAAAAATGCGAGTGAAAAAATTACTTTTTCGTCTTCCCATTCATTATTGTTGCCTATTTTCATTTTTCGCTACGGGTCCCGGTAGCACAATCGGATAGCGCTTCGCTTCTCTCTTTTACACCGGAAAGCAGATCGTGTCTTTGCGAGTTCGAATCGTGGATGATCTTTTTTTTTTTCATTTCTGCTAATTTTTCCCACGTAAATTAATTTTACTGATAAATACTTATTTTAACATGATCCTCTGTTATTTTAATGAACTTTTCATTTTTTTTTTTTTTTTTTTTGCCTTCAGAAATGTTTTTTTCTGATTTTTAATCATTTAAAGTAATTTCTATCTTTTTCAACAATTCGATTTTGTTCATTTCTGCTTATTTTTCCCACCCGTAAATTAATTCTCTCTTCTTCAATGATTGAATTCACTTGCTGCATCCCCACTGATCTGAAATTTACTTCATTTTCAGTGCTGCCATTATGTAAGCAAATGGTATGTCACAATTAATTGCTAAATGAGCATTTTTAATCAATTTTATTAAAAATAATTAATAAGTTAGTTTTGTATAATATAATTTTTTTTGCAGATACGTGTTTAAATAATTTTAACACAGAGTGGAATGAAAAACTATAAAATTAAAATTAAAAAAATTAAATGTTTTTATCAAATAGTATTTTTTTCTTTTTGAATGTTTTTTTTCAGTGAATGTTAGAATATAACTAGGTTTTCCCCCAAAAGTGGATTTTTAACACTTATATATGTTTAATCAAACATCCAAACGTTTCAAGAGCTATCTGTTTAATTTTTTTTATTAGTATTCATTGATAATGGATTTAAATTAATATATTTTTTTAAAATTAAAATGCATTCAATGCATTTCTGAGATTCATTTAAAATATTTATCAGTATCGAAATTTTTGTTCTCTTTCATAAAACTTATAGTTTACTTTAAAATAATGCGTAATTGCATGAAACTTTTTTCCCCGTGTCGAATATTTCAAAAAATTCTCACAATTTTACTTCAAAAATTAAAATAGTAGTGAAATTTTGTAATTTTAAAAATTTATACTTTCTGTTCTTTTTTCAGCATACAACTATTTTTAAAAATGCTAAAGTTTCGTTTCCGGGAATAAACTATCTTTCTTTAAAGAATTTTATAGAAAAAAAACAACTTGTTTTTTTTTACAAAACAATGCTGTTTTGCATATTTTATGATTTTTTCTCATATGAATCAATATCGTTGCGTTTATATAAAAATGATTTTTAAAACTTTCTGAATCAGTGATTTAAAAAATAAAAAGCCGAAAACTTATTTGAACGAATTTTAATCAAACACTCAAAATACTTAAATCAATCATTTAGTAAATTCTTCATTCGTAAAGATAATTGCATGAAACTATTTTTCCGTGTGTCGAACATTTCAAAAAATCCTCACAATTTTACTTCAAGATTTAAAATAGTAGTGAAATTTTGTAATTTTAAAAATTTCTACTTCTCTGTCTTTTTTTAACATACAACTATTTTTAAAAAAGCTACATTTCGTTTCCGGGGCCTAAAAAATGGCAACGAAACAATTGAAATGTGAGGGATTTTTAAAAAGTCGCACTGTTCACCTACTCCAGAGTTTTTTGGCGACGGACTTCGAAATTTTCAATTTAAAACATTTAGAATCAGTGATTTTAAAAAAAAGCCAAAAACTTTTTTGAACAAATTTTAATAAAACACTCAAAATACTTAAATCAATCATTTAATAATTTCTTCTTTTATAAAGGTAATTGCATGAAACTTTTTCCCCCCGAGTCGAATATTTCAAAAAATCCTCACAATTTTACTCCAAGAATTAAAATAGTAGTGAAATTTTGTAATTTGAAAAATTTATACTTTCTGTCTTTTTTTCAGCATACAACTATTTTTAAAAAAACTACATTTTCGTTTCCGGGAAATAAAAAATTGCAACGAAAGAATTGGAAAGTGAGTGGGTGATTTTAAAATTCACCCTGTTTCCCTATTCGAAAATTTTTGGTGACGGACCTCGAAATTTTCAACCATTCTCAAGTGACGAGGACGACACCTGAGCTTTCACCCATCTTTAAGAATTACCACACCACACCAACGCAAGAACAAATTTCGAAAAAGGGAGTTTTTATGACATAGTTAAAGAAATCACTCACATCGCGCGCATACACACACACAAGTGCTATCGGCCTGAGGGAAACACGAAATTTCCATGGGGATGAAGTTATTCACTCGGTAAAACGAAAGAATTGGAAAGTGAGTGGGTGATTTTTAAATTCACACTGTTTGCCTATCCGAGGGTTTTTGGTGACGGACCTCGAAATTTTCAACCATGCTCAAGTGACGAGGACGACACCTGAGCATTCACCCATCTTTAAGAATTACCACACCACACCAACGAAAGAACAAATTTCGAAAAAGGGAGTTTTTATGACATTGTTAAAGAAATCACTCACATCGCACGCACACACACACACACACAAGTGCTATCGGCCTGAGGGAAACACGAAATTTCCATGAGGGTGAAGTTATTCACTCGGTAAAAGCCCGTGCAACGCCGGGCTAAGCGGAGAGGAAAGAAACAAAGAAATCAAAGTAATTTCGGAAAATAATATTGGAAGTGCTGAATTTGTGAAGTTGAGTGAATATTAACGTCCCACTGTTCAGCAACACGAGGCCTTTTAGGGACGGTCCGCGTAATTTTGAACCATGGTCAAGTGACGCGGACGACACCTGAGCTGGCACCCCCTCTCCTAACTACCACACCACACCACGGGAGGACGTTTGAGCTCTCGATTTATTTTACGTGCATCCCTCCCCTATACGGTGGGTCTTCAGTGGTACTAGGATCGAGAATTTGTGAAGAGAAGGGAAAATTTTAAGCAACAAAGCCATGACACGCACTCACGGGTCATGCACACACATCGTGCGCGTGAAACCCCACAAAAGTGTTGGCGTTAGAATAAAAGGAGGAAATTAACATGGGGATTAAGTTATACCCTCGGTATAAGCCCGTGCAACGCCGGGCCATGAAAGCTAGTTTTGTATGAATATGAGACAAAATGTACTAAATAAATTCAATGACAGTATAAGAGTAAAAATTAGTTTTTTCAATATGTTAGGAAACTGTAATTTTACTTTTAAAAATGAAAGCTGCAATCGCAAAAACAACAAGGAAATGACACTTTGAGCGAGGGAGTGAGTTCTTAGACTCTCTAGGCCAATGACACTCAACTGCGGCCCATGGGCCGCATATGGCCCGTCATCCTTTTCTGAGTGGATTCAATTCACTAAGGAATTCAATTATTTAAGAGCAATGCACTTAAAACTTAGCGGGAAATTCTATCAATCAAGCAATCAAATATATCAATTTTGATATCGAAAAATGTAAACAAGAGGCTTGGTAATGGATGAAAGTAAATCGAAATTACCCCATAATTATATATATATATATATACATTAGTAGCACACACAAAAATTCTTCAAGGGGGGTCCATGGTCGAAAGCCCCCAACTCGTTTCATACCTCAAGACAACACCAGTTGAGTCTTCTGATTTTGAAGATTTTGTTAACAAAAAACAGTAAAAAATAAATTACTGAATTAATAATTAGCATTTATAAATAAAATTAATTGTTAATTACAAGTACTTAATTAAATTTTACGTCATATATATATAAGTATTATCACCAATCGAAAAATACTAAAAAACTTTGGGGAGTGTCCGGACCCCTAGGACACCCCCCTTGTGTGCGCCACTGATATATATATATATATATATAATAAATGCATAAAAGTAAATATTTAGTGTGTGTGTTTGATTGAAAAGTTAATATAATATTAAAGTAAAAGTAAAAAAAAATTAGTCATAATATTTGATTGCTTGGTCCAAAGTTGCTTTGGTCTTTATAGTCACTATTAACCTCATGGTGCGGTCCGCGTGAAATACCTGTCACATACATGTGACCCGTCGGGAAAAAAGGTTGAGTATCTTTGCTGTACTCTTTTCTCTGCCGAAATGATATTTACAAATCGTTTGCGGGTCAAGGAAGATAATTCTTCAATAATAGTAAATAAAAGCCAGTGACTTTGGCGACTAATTTTGCCAGATTTGAAGATAAAAATAGAAGCTTCTGTAAAATTCACAAAAGCTTAGGCTTATTACTTGGCCGAAGTGAGGACAATACAGAAGAAAATTGACAGCGACTGAGCTTTATGCACTACGGGTTTGTATTGCTGAATTTCATGGGTGTCCTGTTAATTAAGTCTATTGTAATCCTAAGAGAGTTCCTCTGAATCAATTACTCCTGCATCTCAAAAACGTAACAAACTATAGATCTTGTTGAGCAAATAACTTTACTTGAAAAAAAACGCAGACTTGGGAAGAAATTTTATTTACAGCACTTCCTCGACTTTCAATAGACTTTCGTTAGTTGAACAACAGTTTTTCAATATTATTTTCATTCAACTGAATCTTAAATATTATATATAATTTTAACATTCAATGCATATAGGATGGATTATTGTACATGGGATAAATACATAATGCATTGCTGACCATCAAGATTGCAATACTAAGAAGACTGATGATGATATAGATTTTAAATTCGCATGAGAGGAAGAAAATACTGGGGTATGTAAATGAATAGTATTTAAGTGCAATCGAACAACGCAGGAGGGAGAAAAAGCTACTCAAACTCAGTACAAAAGGAAAGCTACGCAGCGGGATTTTCATCCGCAAATCACATTTAAATGTTGGTTGTTTGTGAGAAGATAGTATGTTTCGTATAAGAATGAGAAACCTTTACAAACACTTTCGTAATTCGATAGCGGTAGGATCATGTCCGATCGAAATGGCAGTTTATCATTTCGCCTTATTGCAACTCGCACTGGTTAGAAATCAAACGAATGCAATGCTAATATGGAACCTATTGGCTCACAGAATGATCATACTGAACACCGCTAACGTCCGAGAAGACGGACGACCTTTCAGAATTGTACAGCTGCATTACGGATTTTGAGACAGAAAGTGGGCTTGTTTGTAGCTCGACAGGTATTCGTAAAGACAGTGCGACGATGCGCAGACTGTCCGAATGGTGACCACAGGGACGTCTTAAGACTTTTTGAGGTCCTGAGCCCCCTCGCAAAAGTTGGCCTTGAGCCTCTACACAAATGTAGGCCCCATCTTTGACCTTTAAAAGTAGACAGTGCATAGCATACGCTGTCAAAAACCTGAAACAAATAAACATGCATGACTTACAAATGCACATACCGGCTCGTCCGACTACCGCCTTTTGACTGAATGAGTAATGATGGTGTATGGTGATAGTCCTAGCCTACACATGGACGACGGTCATAAAATGTAGCCAGTTGACATATCATCCAAAATTTCCATTTTTTCAGAAAATACTGCAGAGAATATAATTGGACCGTTGAAATTATTCGAATTGTGATCTTAGTAAGACTAAATCGAGAAAGAGACGAGGTCCCCATTGTGACTGAGGCCCTGGCCCAGTTAGCCCATGCTTTAAGACGTCCATGAGTCATCCCCTGTAGCCAGTTGTCAAATCATCCGAAATTCCCAGTTTTTTGGAGAATACAAGCAGAAATAACATTTGACTGTTGAAATTATTCGAATTTAATCTTATTAAATCAGAGTTGAGAACGAGACGAAGCCCTATTGTTTTCGAGACCCGGGCCCAGTTGGCCCATGCCTCAAGACGTCCCTGGGTGACCCTTATTGAAGCTACAATATAGAGATGCGTGGCAACAATGGTACGTTCCATGAAAAAACAGGAAAAACAACACGTCGTCTTTCAGGCGAGTGCCATTTCTTCACCTAGTGTAATGGCATGGGTAGTCATTGGGTACACGACAAGAAAACTTATATTGTTCATCTGGTTGGTAATCTGAACAGCCTGAGTTATATTTCTCAGATTTCAAGGTCGGTGGCAGCGCTCTTCTTTCGAAGCCTCGCCGGCAACAAAATCGCATGTCTTGTTTTGACCTATCTCGGCACAGAGGGCATTTGACTGTTTCTCAGGTTAGCATCTCTCGCCCATTCATAACGTCTGGGCATGAGTTGCAGAAAGACTATGCCGCCACCACTCTGCAGCCATTGCGGTGGATGAAGGGAGGCACAGTCTTGAAGCAGCATGAAATAACTAATCCGCGTCTGCCCAATTTTAGTTTCAAAATAGGTTTTTCTTGGAAAGAGTGACTTTTGCTTCCTAGAGACTCACCCCTGTCGTTTCCCCAGACTCGTATCTGTTGGAATGGGCTGTTCTTGGCCTCTGCAAGTAGAGGACACTAGTGTGGGGATTGGGCTCCAAATCTTCACTCGTTTCGCTCCTTTCTGACAGTTTCTTCTCCTGTGAGGAAAACAAAAGTTAGGTCCTTGAAAGAAAATCCAATTTGGAAAAGAGTCGTTGGAATCAATTACTTTTTCACAAATCACACTGTATTTACACTGTGTACAATCTATAAAAACAATATATTTTTTAACATTTATATAATTTTTTTCATGAAGAGAAGCACAAATCTTATTTTAAATTTCTACAGTTTTTCATTTTAAAATTTTCTTTTAAAATGTGCTGAGAGGACTCAACTCTACTTCGTATATGGAAATAATTTTTGGATGTGTCGTAGCCTTTCATTACCCCTATGATTATTAACTCCTCTTCGCATATTATCTAAATCTGAATATGTTGGATCCATAATTAATTACAACCAAATTAATAAATCAATCTTATTTATTTATCTTTCTTAATTGAGAAATACACAAATATTATTCAGACTATAAGAACAACAAATTACAGTGGAGTGCGAGAAGAATCTGATTATGAACGACGGAATACTAACTGAAACCACGGAGAATAACGTATACAATCAAACTACGCATTTATATCTAATTTATGAAAATAACTGACCTGATATCTTTTTCTTAAGGCAGGTTTCTCTAATACTGGATTGCTCTAAGGAGCGGCTTCAATCTTTGATATCTTTCAGTTCCGTCCCGAACCGAATTAATGAACCTTTTTCAATAGTCTTCTCCCGGCGAATATATTTCCACTAGATAAACTAATCTCTCAGAATCACCTTCTTAATCAACCTCGTAGTCATCCTCTTAATCATCCTCTTTCTCTTCATTTCATTTCTCCCTTTTATATCCTTTTCAAACTCGCTAAACCCGAAACTATCTTGTTTGCATAAGTCACACTTTTGGCTCTCGGTGGAGATTGGTTAAAATAAATAAAATATTTAAAGATTTGAGAGAAGGTTAGTGAAACGCGTAAGCACCCGTCACAGATGTCCATAAGTTCATCGGTCAGGTACTGATAAGCATGATATTTAAAGCAAGAGTTTTTAATAATGTATTTTGGAACTGATTATCTTATATTGAGGGGTAGCCGAGGGATCATGATCACGCGGCCAAAAGCTGATATTACTGAAGAGACCCGCTATGGAGAGGGGTCGACACGTGCTAAATTTTCCGAGGCATACAATCCTCATGTTGAGGTTGTGTGGAGGTTTGAAGAGAGGGGTGCTAGTTCAGGTGTCATCCTTGTGTTTCACCAATGTTAAAAAAGATAGGGTCTGTCACCAACGGCCCTCGTGCAAATTAATAGAGCGACGTTAATAAAGAAATCAAACGAAACCTTCATTGAGGAAATACAATATTTAAAATTTATATCTCTTACAGTGCAAATATCTTCCTCTTCTTTGTCTGAAAGTTTTGAGATAACGCAAGAAGTATCTGTGAAACAGTAGCTTTTGGATTTTTCTTAAACGGGAAAGAACTCTTAAACAACGGTGCATGCGCACAGGGAAGTCTTAAGACAATTTTGAGGCCCTAGGCCCAGGGAAATCTTAAGATTTTTTGAGGTCCTAGACCCCAATGCAAAAGCCGTCCCTATCTGAGGTCTTTAATAGAGGCCATGCATTGTCAAAAAATACTCGTACTTTGAAACAAATAAATGTGCACGAATCACAATTTCAAAAACTTACTCACAAACCGGCTCGATGGATGGTAGAATTTTGACTAAATCAGTTGAAGGATTGTTTATGGTATTAGGCCTAGGCCTAGACATAGACTACGATCATTGCATAATACAGTCTTATCACTTTTGTCAGTTGACATCCAAGTATTTCGAAAAACATGTTCGGGAATTAGATTTAAACAAATTAAAATTATCCGGATCTTGATCTTATGATCATAGTTGAGAACAAAATGAGGTCCCCATTGAGGATGAGGTGCTGGGCCCGGGCCCAGTTGGCCCATGCCTTAAGTCGTCCCTCCATGTGCAGTATAGAGTCACTTTTATACGCTGTCTAGAATAATACACAACAACGAAATTAATCGTTCAAATTGCGGTCTGAGATGCGACCGCGAAAAGGAATTTACAACTGAAAAACTGATTTAAAATATCAATCCACCGTTGAAAAACAGAACATAATGCATATATTTGATAAAAAGGTAGTTTACTTTATTTATATATTCGAAACGAGAGGGATAACTTTTAGAATTGGTTGATACAATAGAGTAAGTAAGTGTCTTTTTTTTTTTCAATCTCTCGTAGAACGTTTCCGATCCAATTCAAGCAACAGAATTGTTCTAAACCTCGGGAGTAGATAAGAAAAGCCGATTCTGCTGTAAAGGCGCAGGCGCGGAGTTGAGTTGTTTTCCTCCTGTGGAGGCTGCGTGGAGTTGAGTTGTTTCCCTCCTGCTATGGTTTTGGTTTTCGAGTTGATGGGGGTGTTGAGTTGTTTTCACCTGCTGTTGAGTTGTTTTCCTCCTGCTGCTAAGTTGAGTTGTTTTTTAAATGTATAAAAAATTTATAGGAATGTTTAAAGTGCTCATGGCGCCACCTATTGGTTAAACTATACACTAATTATTAGATTTTAAAATGATTGAAAAAATAACGCTCAAATAAAAAAAAATAATAAATCCAGATTCAAACTCACAGCCCCAGAACAAAATGTCTCCATAGGACAATAGTTTTTCAGTTACGCTAACCATTGTCCTATGAAGGTATGCAGACCTGAAGAAAACTTAGGTTTATATAATCTCATGAATTTAATTTTGCAGGCGAAGCAGATGGCGACATTTTCTTAATTAAAATTAAATAAAAAAATATTTCATTTATATTATTTTAATAATTTGTAAATTTTAATTCGGTATAATGATTACACATACACAGTAAAAATGTGACGTAGAATACTCGTAATCAGCGTGTGAACGGTTTACGATTGAACTTGTCTTAGCTTGTCTGATCTTGATTCTACAAGACGGCGACTGAATTCTTCGTCAGAAATTATCTCAATGCTTAGAGCGGATGGATACATTGCTTTCAACCACTCAGCGAACTCCGTTCAAGTGTAATTCGGTCAATATGCTTTAGACCCTTGTCACATCTTAGGTTCAAGATTCATTTCGTTTGTCAGTACTGCGGCGGACTGTATTCAACAAGGAAAAAAAATTGACAATGTCTGAAACACATAGCGAACAACGAAAGCTTGGAAAGGTCGTGGAATCTTCTGCAAATAAGAAAGCAAGAAGAGAAGTTTCAAAAGTAAGTAACAAAATTAAATAAATTTGATATGTAATGTTTATAATGTTTTTTACACTTTTCTAATCCTCATTAATTTTGATATATTATTTTCAGAAGTATGGAAAATTTACCGAGGATTGCATACCAGATGGAGTATTTCCAATTGGAGATGATGTTTTTGTCTTTGCAAGCATCTATTATGATTCCGTATCAGTACACATAAGGCGTTTCAAGAAGTATGGAAAAACCTACTACCCAACTCCTGAGGGAATAACATTAGACCCACGGTGGATCGAATATATCATGCGTAAAAAGAAAGTACCGGAATCACTGGAGGAATTACCAAGTGGACTTTTCCCTCCTGAACGACACATTCAAATAACAAGTGAGAACTTCACTAATTTTACTTTTAAGCGCATTAAATACGGTCCGGATAAAGAGCCTACTTTTAAAGAAATCAGCATATCCCGAGAGCAGTGGGCTGAAATGATTGAAAAATATGGTGCTATTGAAAATGCCGTTATAGACAATGTATTTCTGTGTATGGACTTTTTAACTGCATATAAAACCTTCTGTGAAGGTCCCATAGAAAACGCATTACCTTTTTCTTTGGACGTTAGTCTGTGTCAACGATACTTGCGCAAATTTTGAAAAAATCTATTTGTAGCCTCCTGAACGAAAAAGGACTGAATCAACCTCAGAAACTCGCTGAGGAGTTATGGGGGAACCGAGAAGAAACATTTAATTCACATGTTTTGTCACTGGAAGCTAATGAGATAGCTGATTATTTTTATAATAATCTTTTTGAAAATGTACACTTTTTACTGTTAAAACCTGTAAATTATGTAACTGAACTTTTTTTGGAAAATCTTCGCTTAGATATTATTTTAAGAGAAGTAAAAGACATGTTATGTCCATCTGATTGTTTTGAATATTATGAGGATTTTGTTTAAAAAATATTGCATACTGACTTTATAAGTTTTACACAGTATTTTGTTCCTATAAATCTGAATAAAATGTTTTTTTTTATGCTTGATTTGAGTTAATATCATTTTTGTTGTTTGTTAGTTTAATATTTGGGTTGAAATAAGTTTCACATTTAAAAAACAAATAAGAGTATTTTGTATAAAAGTAAGGAAAATTTATGCTCATGCTTTTAAACATAATCCCTTTGCCTTTCCCAAAAAGTATAAATTGCATAACTATTCATTGTAATAGTCATTCAATCAAGTTCTGTTCGTCGGTAACAATGTATCAAGATTTAGCAGCGTTTTACGAAAATCCCGAAGTTCCAAGTAGCTTCGGGGGTGTGGAGGCATTACATCGCTCTTTAAAAGGGAAATATAGTAAAAAAGATGTAAAGCATTGGTTATCACAGAAAGATGCTTACACTCTTCATAAACCTGTTCGGCATAAGTTTCAGCGGAATCGAGTATTTGTAAGTGATATTGATCGTCAGTTTCAAGCGGATTTAGTCGATATGCAATCTTTAGCAGAATTTAATAAGGGTTATAAGTATTTGTTAACTTGCATTGATTTATTTTCAAAATTTGCATGGGCAATTCCTCTGAAAGATAAATTTGGAAAAAGTGTAAAGTCTGCGCTAGAAATTATTTTTAAAGAAAGGAAGCCTATATATATATATATATATATATATATATAAAGTGTTGCAAACAGATGCCGGTAAGGAGTTTTTAAATAAAGTAGTTCAAAATTATTTGAAAAATATGAGTGTAAAATTTTTTCCTACAAATAACGAAACTAAAGCTAACGTAGTTGAAAGGTTTAATCGGACGTTAAAAACAAAAATGTGGAAATATTTCACTGAATTTAATACTAAAAATTACATTGACGTCATTGATAAATTAATGCACAGTTATAATCACTCGTATCACCGTTCAATTAAAATGGAGCCTGCTTCTGTAAGTAGGCATAACAGGAAGCAAGTATTAAATAATTTATATGGTGATCTAAGAAATGAGAAACCTAAAGCCCCTAAATTTAAAATTGGCGATGTTGTGCGCATTAATAAGCAAAAACTTCTCTTTGAAAAAGGATATGAACAAAACTGGAGTCGAGAACTTTTCACAGTTTATGAAATCGTGCAAAGAATTCCGATCGTTTATAGATTAAGAGATTTACAAGGTGAAGAGTTTAAAGGTACTTATTACGAAGCAGAATTACAAAAAGTTGTCGACTCTGGTTTCCATCATGTAGAGAACGTCATCAAACAAAGAAAAAGACGAGGAATCACTGAATATTTTGTTAAATTTTTAGGTTATCCTGAAAAGTTTAATGATTGGGTGACTGATATTCAAAAAGTATAAATAGTTAAATTTTTTTCTTACGGACTCATTTTCAAAATGTCTTTCTACGTAACATTACCTTCTGATAGCTCTATGCATTTCTTTCCAGAAAACAAAATATCTCATTTCAAAACTCAGTTACCCTCCCCCGTTTATTTAAATGGTGAATGGGAAGTGGGATTGTCTGAAATCATCTACCCTCATTCTTGGCTTAACGTAAATGAAACTAACAATTATTTTCGATACAAAGTGGGTGACGGTAATATCTCTTCAACCGTTAAGCAAACAATTGATGTGGGGTGTTATGAAACAATGTTTGATATTATATCAGCCATACAGCTTGCTTTACCAAAAAATCCTAGTCGGTTCACAATAACTTACAATAAAGCATCGAAACGGGTGAAAATTAATGCGATTCAAGGTAGCAGTCTTCATTTAGAGAATTTAGGAGAATTGTTAGGGTTCAAACGCAATGCAATCATAACGGGTAATATGAAAAGCGAATTCGTTGCTGATGCATGGTCTAATTTTTCGGTTTTTTACGTTTACTCGGATCTAATTTCACCTCAAATTGTGGGAGATACACAAGCTCCTTTATTACGAATCGTTCGAACTAAAGGTGAAGACGGGAAAACGATTAGTCAATATTATGATAGACTTCAATACTTACCTTTTGTGAGACACTCGTTTCAGACGATTAAAGCTGAACTGAGACTCAATTCAGGTGATTTTGTTCCCTTTGAAAGAGGTAAAGTGATCATAGTGCTTCATTTTCGCATGAGACAAATACTATAAATAAAGTAGTGCATTTCTCATACCCTCATTTGAAGATAAAAGCGCCAAGATGAGCTTACCATACGTTTGCTGTACTAAAAGATTTGAAGACCATTATGCAGGTCAGATCGGCTCGGGTCTGACTCATTACAAGGGCATTAGTTTTCAAAAGGGTTATGGAATCGGAGGAATATCTCGCCGATTGTTTAGAGCGGCCTTACCTTTTTTAGTAAAAGGAGGTAAAACTATTGGAAAAGAAGTATTAAGGACAGGGAGTCGTGTTGCCTCTGATGTATTGTCAGGAGAAAAATTTAAAGAAGCCGTAAAAACAAGAAGCAGAGAAAGTGGGAAAAAATTAGCTCAGAAAGCTATTGATAGAGTTCAATCTATGGTAGGGAAAGGACAGTATAAAAGAAAGCGTAAGAAACAGAAAAAATTCATTTCATCCAAAGCACGTAAAGTGAGTGTACGCGATATTTTCGATTCGTAAAAATGGCATTTATTCTTAAAGATTCTCCTGAATGTGTTAAATCTGAATTGGAACTTTTCAACTTACCCGGTACTCAAACAGTTATTCAAGATGGGCAGTGGAAACAATTTCACCCTCTTTCTAACGTTTTCGATAACGCACCTGTAGAATTTCACATTTCTGGAAGTGCAGAAGATTACATAGATCTCAGTCAAACACAATTATATGTAAAAGCGAAAATAGTAAAAGTGGACAATACGCCTATTACTAAAGATGATACTATAGGACCTGTGAATTTATTTCTACATTCATTATTTTCTCAAGTAGATGTATCCTTAAATGATCGCGTGGTTTCCAATTCCAGTAATACATATCCCTACCGATCTTATATTGAAACTCTCTTAAACCATGGATACGACAGCAAAACTTCCCAATTAACGGCTGAACTATTTTACAAGGATTCTGATGATGGTCTCAAGAAAAGAACTGAATTTTTTAAAGAAAGTGCAACTGTAGACATGATTGGTTGCATACATTCAGATTTATTTCATCAAGATCGTCTTTTACTCAATTTAGTGGATTTAAAAATAAAATTAATACAAAGCAAACCCGAATTTTGTTTGCAAGGATCTGTAGGATTTAAAGTTGTTGTGGATCATGTTTCTTTATTCATACGAAAAGTTCGCGTGAATCCTGGAGTTATTCTTGGTCATGCGAAAGCGCTGGAAAAAACAAGTGTAAAATATCCCATTAACCGAGTTCTGTGCAAAGTGTATTCGATTCCTAAAGGAAGCATGTCTTTTATTCAAGATAACATATTTTCAGGCCAAATGCCGAAAAAAGTTTTTGTAGGATGTGTTAATAATGAAGCTTTTCACGGCGCATTTTCAAAATCTCCCTATGAGTTTAAACATTTTAATTTAAATTTTGTTGGAGTGTATGTGGATGGACAACCGGTGCCTCACAATCCATTAGAACTCGATTTTTCTAAAGATCAATACATACGTGCCTATCAAACTCTATTCGTTGGGACAGATCGAATGGGTCAAGACAGAGGTATATTTATTTCTAGAAAAGAATATAAAGATTCAAATACATTATTTGGATTTAACCTCTCACCAGATTTATGTTCTTCAGGAGAACATTTAAGTTTGACAAAACATAGCAATTTGCGATTAGAACTAAAATTCAGCAAATCTTTAGAACAAACCGTATGTGTTATCGTTTTCGCCGAGTTTGAAAATTTAATCGAAATAAACAAATCGAGAAATATCTTGTATGATTTCGGAAATTAAAGAATGGATGGAATGCAACTGTTTACAGTCTTATCTCAAGAGAAGGCCACGTCCCCCTATTTCCAAGGTTTTTATTCTAGAGATACAATCCCTCCTCTGCAAGAAAACATGTGTACTATTGTAAATTCTGACGACTCATCGCAGCCTGGAACCCACTGGTTAGCATTATTTGTGAATGATAAAAGAGAATTAGAATTTTATGACTCGTTTGGACAACCTCCTGCATTCTATAACATTAGTACTACTACCTATTTAGATGTATTATGGAATTCCAAAGTGTTTCAATCACCAACATCCAATGTTTGTGGACAATACTGTATTTACTTTTTATTCAAACGCAGCCAAGGCTATTCTATGCATTATATTTTAAATCAATTGTATATAAATGATTTTATTATGTATCAATTTGTAAAGAAGCAATATGGTGTAAGATTTGTGTTTAGAAAATAAAAAAATAAAAAAAATGGAATGAAACTAAATATTTGTGTCTTTTATTTTTTTCTATTATATTCTTTTATTTTTCCCTAAAAAAATTAATATTTTTTTTTCTATGATAAATTTTTTTTTCTCAAAAAATTAGTATAATTTTTATAATAATTTTCCCCTTAAAAAATTAATATTTTTTTCTATGATAAAATATTTTTGTTCCCTAAAAAAATTAATATATTTTTTTCTATGATAAATTTCATTTTCTCAAAAAATTAATATAATTTTATTTAATTATCATCTATTTGAAACTTTTAAATTTTATTAAATAAGTATATTTTCACCTGCAAAAGAAAACTGTTCAAATCATAAAGAGACATTTTTATTTTTTTTAAATCAAATGATTATCATTTATTTCAAAGTTTCAACCATGCATTTCTGCGAGCATACATTATTGGTTTTTTGATAATTTTGTTATTCTTATACAATTTTTTATTTACATCTAGATGTTTCGGTAAATTTACATCATTCAAAGCACTTAAAAATACATATCTTCCTTCAGGTGCCGATTTTTGGTTCCGTAGAAAATCATTTACGAGGAATACAATATTACTTCCTGGAATAACAGTATTTTTGTAAATAATTTCACCATCAGAATTCCAACTGAAAGATTCTTGAAGCTTTAAAAACTGGAAAATATCTTTTGCTTTTTCTTTATACCTAGGTGGAACAATTCTAAAAATTTTATCCTCTAACACTCCTTTTTCTGTCTTCACATTCTGCCCTTTCTCTATCTTCACTATTGAACCTTTTAGATTTTCGTTTAATGATTCCATTTCTTGATTTTCCGATACAGATGTTTCAGTTGGAATTGATTCGGACTGTTTTCGATTTTCAACGGAAAAATATGTATATTTTTGTAAAACTTGTAGATAGAGTATTGCTTTTTCTTCTTCAGTTAAATCTTTATTATGGAGAATATTTTTCATACGTTGATCAAATTCCGATAAGTGTTCCGCTACTTGAGCTCTTTCTTCGGGTACCAGTACAAATTTTTTGCTAAATTCCATTTTGAATTAAAGAGCTGATAACGGAAATAGCTACTGGTAATAAAATAGATAGGAATCCTTCTCCTTTTTGAATTAAAATTTTCTTTTTCTTGTAAAGAGGTGTTTTTTTTGTTAGAAAGCTTTCTTAAGCTTTCTTTATAGGGAGATAAGCGATTTTTTTAAATTTTAGTCAACGATATGTTACCACATAAAACATTCAGCACGCACTCACACAAAGTTTTTATTTCTTTCTTTGAACACTTTTTCAAAATAGATTTTGAGTTTTTTGTTTTAGAAATTAATTTTAAGAGCTCTAAAGTTTGTTCAGAACAAACTGGCATCTTGCGAACTAATGAATATTCATCTAACAATTTGAATCTATTTATTTGTTTCAAAGTAATGGGTTATCGAGGTTGATATACATAAAAAACATCTCCAGGAAACATACCTGTGCGCACACGCAAGGATTCATCCGTTTCAGGTTTTAAATCAATAAGTAAGTATCCGTACGGCTTTGATGTGGTATCTGTGTAACATTCTTGAAAAAATTTCACTTTATGAGGATATAATTGGCGCCATAAATGTGTAATTTGGGATTGATCTCTTCGATTTTTAAATAATACAAGATAATGAGCGTTAAAGGAAATTTCTCTAATTTCTTTCCCTTTATGAAAAATATTCTGTACCACAAAAATTATACTCAAATTTCTGTGATGTGAATATTTTACAAATAATTTTGTTAATTGGGGATCATTCCCTAACTCGCCCATAAGATCATCTATAACAATTAACGCATCCGAATACTGGTGCACATTAGATGGAATACCTTCATGAAAGGAAATATTCGGCATTTCTTCATATAACTTTTGATAAACCCCATAACACCAAACTATTTTTTTAGGAAAAGGTTTAATCATTTTATTTTCAATTAATTTTTTAATGAACTGACTTTTACCGCTACCAGATGGTCCAGCCAAGATTAAAGTAAATGGATGAACCAATTTGAGAGAATCCATGATTAAACTAAATAATTTTTATC
>BMAO01036408.1:0-125448 GCA_019973975.1 Trichonephila clavata | reverse complement strand
ATCAGAATAAGTTTAATCATCCAAAACAACAGAAAAATTACAATAATATAAATAACGATGCTTTTTTTGTAACAAAAATAAAATATCTCGTGTCAAAAAAGTATTTGCACACCTGCATGAATACAAAAGAAATAAAATATTTAAGCAAATTTCAAATAACTAATATTTAGTATGCATTCCTTTAGCATCTGTTACTGCTTGTAATCTTGCTAGCATTGATTTAATTAAATTTTCTGTAACAATAGGGTCAGTATTCGACCATTCTTCAATAAGGGATTGTTTAAGGGCAGATTTGCTTGAAATCTTCCTTTTCTTATTTTTAAATCCACAGAATTCACAAATTTTCCAAAGGATTTAAGTCTGGTGATGGTGGTGGAGTGGCAAGTTTTCTGGTACATGATAAAGCAACCACATACGTATTTATACTGGCAGTGTGCTTGGGATCATTGTCTTGCTGAATATAGTACGAATCACTGATACCCAATTTTATTGCACTTTGTGGTAAGTTATCTCGCAACACATCAATACAGTTCGAGCTG
Organism: Trichonephila clavata; assembly: GCA_019973975.1. Lineage (NCBI taxonomy): Eukaryota > Metazoa > Arthropoda > Arachnida > Araneae > Nephilidae > Trichonephila > Trichonephila clavata. The sequence continues at coordinate 124,909 of BMAO01036408.1, read as the reverse complement.
TCATATTCCCATCAATGAAACACAAATTACCAACTCCTTTGCTAGCCATGCACCCCCAAATCATAACAGAACCTCCTTCATGTTTAACTGTAGGTAACACATTTTGGGTATGAAAAGCAGTACAAGGTTTTCTCCAAACTAATTTCCCGGCATCGGATTTAAAGATATTGAACTTACTCTCGTCGGAGAATATGACATTTTTCCAGAAATATATTGGCTTATTGATATATTCCTTAGCGAATTCAAGTCTCTTCAGTCTATTTCGTTCAGTCATGAGAGGTTTTTTCCTTGGAGATCTCCCATAAATTTGTGCATCATGCAGGACATTTCGAACACTTTGGGCACAGATTTGAGCTCCAGATGTTGAAGCGACATCATTGGCTAATGTAACTGCACTAACAAATGAATTTTTCGATGCTTCTCTTATGATTTTTCGCTTAATTCGCAGTAAAAGTTTTTTGGGCATCCAGAGCGCAAGTTATTTGATGTAGATCCTCTTTCTTTATGACGTTTTATAACATACCGAACAGTAGAGAAGCAAACATTCACTTTTTACCTATTTCTCGATAATTTAGGTCATTTTCACATAGAGAAAACAATTTTTTCTCGCAACGAAATCGGCAATTCAGATTTCTTAGGTGCCATAACAATTTGAAATCGGCAATCAACTGATAAAGTTTCGACAATACCTCCTTTTATAGTAGTCTTACGTATGTTATTTACTGCGGGATGACTGTCAAATATAATTAGCAAAAAAATGCAGATTTTCTAAAGTTGGGTTGAGTGTGCAAATACTTTTTTGACATAAGATATTTTAATATTGTTGCAAAAAATGTTTTTTATTAATATTATTGTATTTTTTGTAATTAATTTAAATGAATAGGCTTATTTTATTTTTAAAATGCCAATTTTTGTATTTCTTAATGCATTTTCTTATAAATTGTGAACAAAAATGTATGTGTGCAAATACTTTTTGTACCCACTGTATATTATTTTTGTAAATCGTTTGCTACGATCTTTAACAGGTAGTAGTAATAATTAAAAACACAGAATTTTGGGAAAGAATAATTCTATGTTTTGTATTTAAGGTTTAAATTTGATTATTGATTTATATCTTGTTTCAATAGTATTTGCAGAATAACGCATGCGCGTTGAATAAAGGTTAATGTTGAGATTTATTTATTTTTACTATTTTGATAAAAGTAAGCTCATGTGTGAAGAATTAAGAACAGCATTAAATTGGAAAAATCGAAAATAGTATTGTAATTATTATTCATAAAAGAGTAAATGTACTGGAGTTATGTAAGTATTTTATATTAAAAATTTTAGAATATTACTTTCAGTCTTTTCGAGTAAATTGATACGCCTTTGGTATTAATTAAACTAAAAATTACTACGGTTTATATGAAGTCAGAGTTTTAGGAACCTACAACCCCAATTTTTTTTTAGTAATTATTCCAATATTGTAATAACGAAATACTACAAGTACTTATTCTTTTATTTATTATTTTGTTATTTCTGTGTATCAGTGGTCTTCAAGCTTTTTCGACCCATTTGGGAGCAAATGCACCCAAGCATTTGGATTAAGTTAACAATGTCAGATTCTTTATATGAGGTGATAGAGTTTTAAATTTGATCTTCTACGTCACTTCCAATTCACCTAAATTTCTCTAAAAATAAATAATAAAATCTTACTTTCGTGGATACTTATCGTGTTCCAGTAGCCCCCCCCCCCCAAATTTTTTTTTTCAAGGGGGAGTCCATGGTCGAAAGTCCTCCAACTCGTATCCTGCTTCAAGACAACATCAATTGATTCTTCTGATTTTGTCAACAAAAAATAGTAAAAAATAAATTATTGAATAAATAATTAGCATTAACTAATAAAATAAATTGTTATTTGCAAGTACTTAATTAAATTTTACGTTATATATATATAGGATTATCGCCAATCGCAAAAAACTCAAGGGTTTTGGGGGTGTCCGGACCCTCAGGGCACCCCCATTGTGTGCGCCACTGTCGTGTTCTCATCTGCTCGAGACATGGACCAAGTTTCACATGCATAAGTTAATACTGATCTTAAAAGACTTATTCAATAGAACCTTTGTTTTTCTTTTGAATAAATTCGATTTCATATATTTTCGTATTCCATTAAGGCAGCTATTAGTCACAGCAATTCTCTTTTGGATTTCAGTAGTATAATCGTTTCTATTCTTAATTTCCGAATCTATTCATAAACATTAATTGTGCATGATTCTTAGACTGTAGTGTATTAGTAAAACTTATCTTGTTTCATTTAATGTAAAAAGTAACCAACAATATAATTTCATTTGAATCTTCAAGATGGCCTTGGTTTGCGTCATACAGCGATCAAAGAGAATCTGTCAAAAATATTTTCAAAGGATTGACGAGAGTTAGCAGGAAAGGAGTGAAATGACTCTTATTATTTAAAATATATAAAACCTTGCTTATATGTGTTTTATGGATGCTTGTCAGTCTTCGGAAATTTATTTTCCACTCATTTATAGAAATGGTACAAATTCTGAAAAATAAAATACTCGTTTGTTTTTGACGGTATATAATAAAAAAAATCTTTTTAATGTTCTTTATAACTGCTTTACAAAGAGACAATTAAAATAATAATTAAATATAATACATTATTAGTATAATTCTTAAATAATAACGACCATTTAGCGACAGACAACGATAGAAAGGTGAATTTTCTGTCATAATACAACCAGAGGCGCACAAAGTGATTTTACAAGGGTCCGGGTGGAAAGCCCACCATTCTTGTATCATATCCACTGGCGTAGTTAGTTCTGAGGGGGCTCTGTATCAAAATTCCTTGGGGGCTCTTTTTAGATTTGACAGCCCTGTTATTGGGACTGTAGTTACACATGTTGTTGCCCCTGTACCTTGGGGGCCCCATATTATTGATTCCAAGGACGTCTTAAGACTCTTTGAGGCCCTGGGCCCAGTGAAATCTTAAGAATTTTTGAGGCCCTGGGCCCCTATACAAAAGTAGGCCCTACCTAAGATCTTTAAAAGTAGACAGTATATAGCATGCATTGTCAAATACACGTTCAAACGGTAATTTGAAACAAATTAATGCGCATGGCTCAACCGATGGCCGCATTTCGACTAAATGAGTTAAATGTTTGCTTATGGTGTTAGGCCTAGATATGAACAACGGTCTCCACATAATAATACAGTCTTACCACTTTTGCCAGTTGACATGCAGTTTGAAATTCTCTGGTTTTTGGAGAATATGTGTTAGGGAATAACATTTGACCATTAAGATTATCCGGATCATGATCTTATTAAGACAGAGTCGAGAATGAAACGAAGCCCCCTCCGAGGGTGAGGCCCCGGGCCCGTGCCTTAAGACGTCCCTGATTGATTCGGTGGTAGCTACGCCCCTGATCATACCCCTAATACGCCGCCAAACATATCCTTTTGATTTTATCAAAAAAATTGTCGGGACCAAAAAACAGTAACAAATAAGTTTTATTGAACAAATAATTAGCATTAAATGATGAAATAAGCTATTAATAGCAAATACTTAAGTAAATTACCAGGAAATTTAATTTTTTCATTAAAAAGAACTGAAATTATATTGTTATCTTTGTTTGGCATTATTTTACGTTCCACATACACTGGATTATAATGAATCGAAAAATAAAATGAAGGGCAATGGGTGATGGGTCTAGTCACACTTTGGACCCCCTCCCCCCCTACTTGCGTGTGCCACTGAATACAATCAACTTTCTAGAAATAATGAAATATGTTGGTGGATGAAATTTTTAATCATAAAAATCCCACATAATAAAAAATAAATCTATAAACTCTGAATAAAATGTTTATTTATTCGGAATGGTACGCACCAAATATCTACGTATGGATCTTCACAGGATAAAAACACTATTAATTTTTCCCTACATCTATCCTATCCCCACACAAAGCCCAAGCATCGCATCTTTTCCCGCTTGAAGCCTTCCTTCTCGAAACGAAGCCGCGGTTGCTGCTCTATAATTGGATTTTTATCTTTATTCATTAAAAAACCAGTTTCGGCGGGGAGCTGATAAATAATATTACGACGCGCTGTCTTCTTATTTGTTGTTCTTTCTGCGAAGAACGGGGCGGAGTTCAACGCGACCGCGGAAAAGCACGGATGACGAGCGTCATCCCTCCGCGTAACGTAATAGAATAATAAAAATATAAAGAAAAAAATGGAGGAAAAGAAAAAAAAAAGAGAGAAAGAAGGAAAAAAGAAAAATTCTCCTTTAAACCAAAAACAAACCAAGTGATGCTTCGATAGCGAAGCTAAAAGTCGAATTTCGCAAAGGGGGACTGTATAAATATTGTAGAAAATAAACTATAGATGCGATTAATAGTTTGACTCCCATTCTCCCTCGATGTTGTAGCGATAGCCTAGTGCAGTGCTTCCCAGCCTTTTTTTTTATCGCCGCGGACCGGTAAAGGTTTAATAATCTTACCGCGGCCCATTGAGGGGGGAGGGGGACGTTGATTGTTTATATTTTAGTTTTGATTATATTTAAATATGTCTTCAGAATGAAATGCAGTCACACCAGAAATTGAACATAAGTGATTTAACATGAAATATTAAAGTGATTTCCATCGAAAGTCTCACTAACCCGAGAGAAATACACCACAGTAAATAAAATAAAAATAATTTAATGCTCCTCGGGCGTTACCGGTAGCATTTGATCCACGGACCGGTGGTTGGTGACCACTATCATAGTGGTCATGGTCACGAGCTCGTGTCCGGAGTGTTCTGAGCTCCAGTCACTGAAGACCCACCGTGCAGAGGGTTGATGTACGTTAAATTTGCCGGGGCTTAAAATCCTCCCGTTGTGGTGATATGGTAGTTTGGAGAGGGGTGCCAGCTCTGGCATCGTCCTCCTCATTTGACCGTGGCTCACGATCACGAGGTTCGTTTTTGCTGTTTTCCTTCCTGTTTAAAAAAAATGGGGGGAGAGGTCTAACGAATCATCTATAACGAATCATTTTCCTTCCCATTCCCATGTTGATTCATTTATTCAAACCTGAAGGGCAAATTAAGAGGAAAAAGTAAAAACTGAAAGTTGCGGATGCAACTGAAAAAATGAATTGAAAATATATTTTTAAATGTTTCCTGCCTCTTTTTTTCTTCTTTCGTCTTTGAGTTTGTATGGTGCATTTGTAGTGGGTATTTTTTGTTAGTTTTGATGTATTTTCAAGAATGCTGGAATATTATATACGTTTTTTCCTTCTCTTATCCTTTATGTTTTTATTATTATTATTTTTAGCTTTGCATGTTTTATGTCAAGGGTGGGCTTTAAGTCAACCACGATCGACCGATGGACCGCCAACACATTTTGGGGTGACCGCCTGAAGATTTGCAGTAAAAAATATATACCAAAATATTTAAGATTGGCTGACAGTATGCTCTGACCAAGTCTTCAACTGACTATAATTACGAGAACTAACTTTAGAAGAAAATGTTTTATTTTTCAATGTATCTTGTATTGTTTGATAATAAATGCATTTTAAATTATTATACTTATGGCTGTTATTAGTATTTTTGTATCTTGCGTTTTGCTTTAAACTTGGCCTTAAACTCGTGCATACCATTTAACCATTAGTGGATACATGCTTTGACTTTACGTGATAAGGAAGCTTTAGGAATTTTCTAGAGAAAGATCTTACGCTGTATTCTTAGTGGGATCCAAGTGAATGGATCATGGAGAGGAAGATCTAACTTAGAATTTTTCAGAATTTGCTAACAACCTGATATTGTAAAATTTGTTAGATTACAGAGACTTCGATGGGCTGGTCATCTGGCTAGAATGAATGAAGATCTTTGCTGCAAGAAAACCTTTCTGGCAAAGCCCATGGGAAATAGAACTCGGGGCACTCGCATTAAGATGGATGGACTGTATCGAAAAAGACCGAAATATTTTATAGGATAAAAACTGGAAAACAGTTTCCATAAGTAAAGATGCCTGGAGAAAATTTCTGGAGAAGTCCAGGGCCCACCCAAGGCTGTCGAGCTATCGAAGAAGAAGAAGAAGAATGGTTAGTACACTATACCTCGACTTACGTGAACCCTGAGTTATGCAATTTTCAAATCTGGTCGATTCGTCATTTTTTTTAAGGATTGGTTTGGTTATCATTTTATACCATTCTAACAGATTCCACTTAAAAAGATGCCAATAATCGACAGAACATCTGGTTGTTTCTGCACAACTTAAACTAATTTTGACCCACTTGTAAAAGTTGAAATTTTGCCACCCAATACAACCAGTTTGCATCAACCAATGAACTAAGAAGTTTTCTAAAATGTTCAAAGATTATCATACGAGACAATCATTTGCACATCTGCAGGAAACTATGAAACAAAACAATGAGCTCTCAGTTAGAGACTTTTGGAAACAATTCAATGCTTCAGAAGCAGCGAGAATCATCTGTGTGTAACAATATCTTGGAAAAGTTTCACAAAAATATTTAAAAGTCCTTTTTCTTTTCATCACTGAAACTCGGGCGGAGGAAATTGGTAATGTGATTGAAGTAGTTGTCAATATTGCCGGGTAAATAAATTTAGAAGTGGATATTGATGACATCCAAGACCTTCTGGATTACCCCAATCAGGAGCTGATAATTGATGAGCTCATAGAAATGCATGAGCAAGATCAAGGCATTGAAGAACTAGAGTCTTTAGACTCAGTTCAATCAGAAGATCCAATGATGGTTGGGAATTTGACAGAAGGCCTCAGTTTGGTTGAAAAAGGGTTACAAAGTGCTTCTCAAGCTTTCAATATTTGCGACCCAAATTTAAATGAAAATTTTCACCACGCATCCCTTCCATACAAAAACAATGTATTGAATTTAATAATAATGTACTTCGACGCCACATGTTCAATACGATTTTCTTTATAAACCATACAAATTATCAAGTTAAGTATTAGATTTTGTATGTGACAAACCCATGGTTTCACTAGTAATTATTAGACTTGTTTTTCAAGTATCCGACTACGTTCGGAATCATGATTTTAAAAATGCATATAAATGAATAAATTTTAGGATATTTAGAGTCACCTGAATTAGAAATATAAAATTGTTTTAAGACTAAAATAATTATTTAACTGCAATTTTTGGCAAAAAACGAAAAAAAGAATGACTAAAGAAAACATTCTACTTTTATGGAAAATGCTTCTATATTCATAATATTTTGCCTATATGTATCTAAGCCTTCTCTACAGAGCTTGAACTAGGATTTTTGAAAAATTCACATTATTTTGAGCGTTATTATAATTCAAGTAATAACTTATGTTTTTTCTGTAAAATTTCTCCATTCTGTGTGTGTGATGTATTAAAATATAAATAAGTCCCTTCTTAATACAGTCCACTCTCGATAATTCAAACCTTCGATAATACGAACCTCTTGTTAATTCGAAGTATAAATATAGTATTAAGATTTTTAATAGTATTTTCTCTTATTGTTCACAATTACTGTGAATTGTAAAGTTTATTTTGCACCGTATTTTAAATGTATGAGTATGAAAATCAATTGTTTTAGCATCTCTGTGTGCATATCTTTTTTCTTGAGAAACTAAAGGGTGGTACTCCCTGTTTGTCTAACGATGGGCGTACCCTCATCGTACAAATTATACAACTGTTTATACTGAAAAAATTGCTTATTATTCTAATTGTAAAACTGTAATTTACATATGTTATTCTTTTTTTCTCAAAATTCGTTCTTGGTGCTTCTGTTCAGTTAAATTTCTCACTGAGCCTGCATTGTTCAACATATTGTTGATAAAGTCCTCGGATTTTCGATAAACTTGCAGCCTTTCTTCTCACACAACGATTCCAGTCTAGGAAGTCGTCGCGATAACTTGGCGAGTTATCTTGAACGTTGGCATTGTTGCGATAGTACGCAATAAATTTTTTCAGCATCACGTAACATTTTTAGAAACAGAGAGAGAAAGAATATTCTTACTGATATATAACTGTGGTAGCAAAATAAAAAACTTCCCTTTGGGATATTAATGTGTGGGTTTAAAGATAAAAATCCACATTTTGTTATTTTTTTCCTCAGTAATTCATTTCATTCAATTAGCGCTCAAGTTTCAATAATTCCCATCGAATTAACTTTAAGATAAAATACATTTTATTCTATATAATAATATTCTTTTTAACGAACAGTAGCGGCAGGTTAATATTTAAAAATCATTTAAATAAAAGATTAAATCTTAAAAAAATGTTATGAATGTTTAAATTTAAAAAAAAAAAATTTAGCTTCTGTTGTAACAAATGCATGGAGCGATCTTTGAGTACTATCGCATATCTGAACCGTATGATGTAAAAATAATGCCCGCCGAGCCAGCCAGGATTCGAACCTGGAATCTCCTGATCCGTAGTCAGGCGCGTTATCCGTTGCGCCACTGGCCCACGCTATTGTTATGAAAGATGGTTCACTCTCTTTACTTTGCTTCAGAGACTAAGCAAATAATTGTTTTTGAATCATAACACAAATTTAGAAATATTACTAATACACGATATTATGACATAGACAGTTTTAAGATCTAGTAATATGACAAAATAATTTAAATAGAAATAGTGATTTATGCGACACAATGTTATGCATGGAAATGTTAAATCTTTAATGAAACAATCACCCATTTAATATTTAATTTGAAATTATTGAAGATATAGTAAAAATTAAAAGAAGTGTGCAAATAATCCCTGTCCGCCTAACAGTAGGCCTACTCCATTGTACATATTATACACCATACTCATTGCTCCAATTCTAAAACTGTAAATTATATGTATTATGTTATTTGTTATTTCTCAAAATTCGTTCTTGGCGCTCCTTTTCACTTAAATTCATCACTGAAGCTGCATCGTCTAACACATCATTGATAAATTTCTCTGATTTTTGATAAACCTGCAGCGCTTGCAGCTTCTTGGAAAGTTGAGTATTTAGTTCCGTTGATTGTTAATAAGTCTTCGTATGAGACAACGCCTTTCTTTTCACGCAACGATTCCAGTCTAGGAAATCGTCGCGATATTATTCTACATGAGCTTGCAATACTACACTGTCGAAACCGTATTGGCGACATTGTATGAAACGAAGTAAATGGATGCCAATTTAACGCGTATGACTCATGCGAAATCAGGGTTGCTAACTTGGCGAGTTATCTTGAACGTTGACATTGTTGCGATAGTACGCAATAAATTTATTACAGCATCACGGAAAACATTTTTATACAGAGAGAGAAAAGATATTCTTACTGATATATAACTGTGGGAGCAAAATAAATAAATATAACTTCCCTTTAAGATCTTAATTTGGCAGTTTAAAATAAGAATTGCCATTTTTTGTGATTTTTTTTATCTCAGCAATTCAATTAGCGCTGAAGCCAATAATTCCCATTGAATAAAATTTAAGATAAAGTAAATTTTATTCTGTATAATAATGTTCTTTTTAACAAAGAGTAGTCGCAGGTTAATATTTAAAAGTCATTTAGCACAAAAGGTTAAATCTTAAAAAAAAGTTATGAATTTTTAAAAATATCTTAGTTTATGTTGTAACAAATGCATGCGAGTAACCTTTGAGTATTATCCCAGATCTGAGCCTTATGATGTAAAAATTACACCCGCCGAGCCAGCCAGGATTCGAACCTGGAATCTCCTGATCCGTAGTCAGGCGCGTTATCCGTTGCGCCACTGGCCCACGCTATTGTTATGAAAGGTGTGGTTCACTTTCCTTACTTTGCTTCACAGATTAAGCAAATAATTGTTTTCGAATACTAAATTCATATATAATAACATTAATTTAGTAATAGATCAATTGTTTTTATAGTTTTCATTATAATCCCTTATTTCGTGTATAGTATTACTAATACACGATATTGTGACACAAACAGTTTTAAGATCAAGTAATATGTCAAAATAATTTAAATACGAATAGTGATTCATGCGAGGCAAGTGTTATGCATGGAACTGTTAAATCTTTTATAAAATAATAAACTAATTAAAAATTTAGTATGAAATTATTTAAGATAAAGTAAAAATGAAAAGGAGTGTACAAATAATCTCCTCCTCTGGACCCACGGGGGAAAGAGCTATACTGAACCACAAAAAATACCCTAAAGAGAGTGATGAAGAATAAAACAGATTAAAGAAAACATTGATTATGTATTGTGAGCTTATTTCATTTATTTGGACTACTTTTATTTTTTTTTAATTGATTCATTTATTACATATTTCTATCATTTATTATTTATCTTAAAACAAAATTTCAAAAACCCCCAAATAAATAAATAAACAGCATTTTTAAATTAGTGACATGTGATAACATGAAAAAATTAATTGTTTATTAATTATTAATATTGTACAAAATTATATTCGTAATATTAATAGTATTTTCTTCGAGATCTAAAAAAGCTTTCTTTTTATGTCAAATTTAAGATTTTTTTGCTTTGTTGCAGCTACAATCGTTTTCGGATGCGAGTTGAAAGTCTCTAGAGGGTTTATTTCTATCAACTGAAATTTAAGGAGGTAGAAAAAATGTGATTTATTAGCACAAATTCTTTAATTTCAATACTGAAATCGAAACTTCTGCCGAAATTTGTGGTTATTTCAATGTTCACAAATAAATTAATTTTTGAATTGAATCGTTTCCTGCGAGGCGATTTTGCTAATATTGAAGCAAAATAAAATAACTTTTTAAGTAATATTGAAGTAGATTGGCTAATATTGAAGTAAAATAAGGTTAGAATTTTGGATAAATTTAGAAAATTTCAGTGAAATTGTAGCATTTTAACTTATAACTAATTGCAAGATATTTTTCAACACTTACCACGCTTAAAATGTCAGAATATTTTTTTAAAAATGCAACTTTCTATAATTTTTCAAATTTTACAGCAACAACAAAATTGAAACACACATTAGAACTTGAAAATTGCATCGATTATGCTCAGAAATTTTTTTGAAAAAATGCGCGAAAATGTAGTTGTTAGTGAAACAATATTTCTTTTTTTCCTCTTTATTTTTTTAAATAGCAATGTAAAATGAATAATACACGAAAATATAGCAAAACAATTTGTGACTTTATATGAAATATTTTCTATTTCATGACAAAAATTTCTGAAGTATTATTTTTTTGAAAAATTATGTTCATCTAAAAAAGAATAAATATTTTTCTGAATTTACTTATGAGTATAAAGGACAATTTCTCTAAAATATTATACTAATCCATTATCGTAATGAACTATACACAACAAATGTAAAAGACGAACAAAAAATATCATAATTTTGTAATCAATAATGATTTTTTTTGCATCAGGAGAAAATTCAAGTATGTACTCTTATGAGTACCTTTTTTTTAATTGCTTCAATTTGTACAAATCATCCTTAATTTCGGAATAATTAATTGGCAAACTACTACAAATATAGGTTTTTTTCAATAATATTTTTGCTGAATATTTTTTTATTTCTCTCAGCAAGTGCTGCTACGATCGCCCTCCAAAGCTACAAGTGGAAGTGACACGCGAACAGATGCTACGAGTCGAACATAGAACTAATTCAATTCCCAGCTGCTGCGTTCTCCCCCCCCCCCTCTTCCTTTTACTAATACATACAGCACGAATGACAACTCACGTGGATTTAAAACATATCTGTTTGCAAATAGAAAAGTAATTAAAAATCAAAAAACTCTTTTTAACATTAAAAAAAAAATTCTAGGAAACTAGTTTAAAAAAAGAGACTAAATACTTAAGTAAAGTTCTGAATTATAAATATAAGAAATAAAAACAAGTTGAAAATAAAAAAATATAATATATAATTTTAAGAGTTTGCTTCAAATTTTAACATCGTTTGAATGAATACTGTTTTTCCTTTTAATGTATTTAAAAGGAAAATATTAAATGATTAAATCGCCAAACGATTTTTTAATCATATTGAATATTTTCTGAGAACAGAAATCTTAATGAGAGTATAATTTGGCTCTCTATCCACAGCTGTCTTTCACTGATTACTGAGGCGGAAAAAATATTGTCTGATTAACAGATGAAGGGGAAAATCAAATAAAGAATTAAGCTTTATATGTTAAGTACAGCCAAGAGGAATACAATTCAGGTATTTAAACTTTTTTTTTATGGTAAAAAGTCAAAATAATTTTCATACAATGGGCTTTAAAAGTGTTCGTACAATTTTCAATAAAATTTAATGTTTTCCACTAGTAAAAATTATTATATCGGAATTGCAACATGTTCTTATTCGAATAAATTAATCAATTGTAAAATATATTATAATTATTATTTTTAAAAGTTAATAATAAAAAAAAAAACCTACTAAAAATTACTCCATAAAAAAGTCTTCGTGCATTAATCTCAACATAGCTTTATATATTGTGTTTCTTTCTTGTAATTTATTTAGTAGGATATCTTTTAGAGTCCACAGCAACTTTGAAACGTCTTGGTATAGATTGATTTCATCAGTTTTCTGTAATTTCTGTATCGATATTCCCCATTCTTCGGTGATTATTGCTTTTACTTCACGTTTTGTTTTTATATACAATGGACCACAAAAGTGTTCGTACACTTGCAATTTCCTATAAAATTTAATGTTTTCGACTCATAAAAATTAATATATTGGAAAAGTAATTTTTTAATGATATCTGCAACTTGTTTTTAATGAAATGACATAATTATTTAGAATATTTATTATTAAATAGAATAACTATTATTTTTAAAAATTAATAATCAAAAGCTACTGAAAAATTATGCCACAAAAGTCTTTGTACACTAAACAAAAATCTCAAGATAGCTTTATAAATATTATATTTCTTTCTTAATTTAGTACTTAGTAGGATTACTTTTAGTGTTCACAACAACTTTTAAACGTCTTGGTATAGATTTAATCAGCTTTTTGTAATTTCTGCATCGATTTTCCTCCATGCTTCTGTGATTATTGTTTTTACTTCCCATTATGTGTTTATATATGTCATGTTTTCTTTTTTTTTAAATCAAATTCTCACCAATTATGTTCTACTGGGCTAAATAAACTGATTAAGGAGGTGTTTTCAGAATTTTGGGACAGTTATAGAGACACCAGCGGCGTACATCGAGAGCAGTGCGCGTGGTGTCATTATCCTGATAAAAAATGAAGTCGTTTTTAATATTCTAATTTTGGACGGGTAATTTAAAATTTTCTCTTTAAAATATTTAAATAGAGCTCATGATCACAATACTATCAAAAAATACCAAATTACCTAATTTTGAGGCCGATTTACACCCACACGCAACAGCACTTCTACCTTCATAGTTCATTGATCCAACTAGATTCTTGGGTTTAAGTTTCAAAAAATTCAAAATTGACAGCAAATTGATTGGAATGACAGAAAATTCGACATTTTGGTTCTGATGGGCATATAGTAGTTTGTAAATGAAAAAAAAAATGACGAATTTAATCTCATGAATTTATGTGGAAAAAGAAATCCTCCACCTCCATGCTGAAGCATGGAGGTGGAGAAAAAGAAAACATGACATGAAAACACACACACATGTCATGTTTAAAAAAAAACATGACATGACATGTTAAATACATAATGGGAAGTAAAAACAATAATCACAGAAACATGAAGAAAAATCGATGCAGAAATTACAAAAAGCTGATTAAATCTAGACCAAGACGTTTAAAAGTTTTTGTGAACACTAAAAGTAATCCTACTAAGTAATTTAGTACTTAGTAGGATTGCTTTCTTTAGTAAGAAATATAATATTTAAAGCTGTGTTGAGATTTTTGTTGAGTGTACGAAGACTTTTGTGGCATAATTTTTCAGTAGCTTTTTGATTATTAATTTTTAAAAAATAATAGTTATACTATTTTTAAAAAAATTAATTATGTCATTCCATTAAGAACAAGTTGCAGATATTACAAAAAAATTCCAATTCCAATATATTAATTTTTATTATTCGAAAACATTAAATTCTATAGGAAGTTGCAAATGTATGAACACTTTTGTGGTTCATTGTATGTGTGTCATGTATCCTTTTTTTAATCTCAAATTCTCAGTATATATGTTATACATGGCGACTATAAAATCAGGTGATTTAGGAGTTTTCAGAATTTGGGGACAGTTATAGAGACACAAGTCAAGAATGGAGGAATTACAAAAAGCTGATCAAATCTATACCAAGACGTTTAAAAGTTGCTTTGGATATTAAAAGATATTCAACTAAGTTCTAAATTAGGAAAGAAACACAATATTTAAAGCTATGTCGAGTTTTTTTTTATATGTACGAAAACTTGTGGCGTAATTTTTTAGTAGTTTTTTTATTATTAATTTTTCTATATAAGTAATAGTTATTCTATGTTTTAAAAATGGATTATGTTATTCCATTAAGAATAATTTGAAGATATTATAAAAAAATAACAATTCCGATACATTAATATTTATTAGTCGGAAAAATATTAAATTTTATATAGAAAATTGTAAATGTACGAACTCTTTTGCGCCCACTGTATGTGGTTCTTTAGTTGCTATTATAGGCTTGGAATCAAACGTTGAGATAATAATTAATTAAATAATATTTTTTTTTGTATAAATTAAAAAATTTTTTTACTCAACTACGACAAAAATGTTTTTAAAGCATAATACTTCGAGGAAAACTAAAATTACTTTTGCTTTTTGTTTCAAATAAAAAAGGTTAGCATTTCAGAATTTCAAAACCTATTTAGGCGGAAAAGAGATATTCTACTTACACACTACAAAACAAGCTCGGCAAAGCAAAATAGTGGAAACAAAAATATTTTAAATATTCTCTTTATCTCTCTTGAAACACAATTTTTTTCCCTTCAAAAGGACACAATTTTAAAAGAATAACTTTTGAAATCTAATGGACGAAGTAAAGTATCCTAGTAATTTAAAAAAGCTGCAATTCATTTCACTCTACCTACCTGTGTGAATCTATGTTTTCAACGATGGATCTATATATATATATATATATATATATATATATATATATATATAATTAAAACAACGTATCATTCCCGTTTCACAGACGATCACTTAGAATCCATTGCAAGATTAACAGTTAGTAATTATATACCAAGATATTCAAGATTGAACAGATAGTATGTGCAGGTTTCATGATGAGACTTTAACTACGAGAACTAACTTTAAATGAAAATGATTTATTTTTTTATGTATTTTGAATTGTTTAATAATAAATGCATCATTTAATACTAAATTTGTGGGTATAATTATTATGTTTGTATTTTGAGTTTTACTTAAAACGGCAATTTTATAAGTGTAAGTTTTTTGTTGTTGTAGGGATGTAGATAAGTACATATTTTGTATTTATTATTGTATAATATAAATATTGTTAAGCTTTTTTTTGATGTGTAACATCTTTCCTCTCGGTTGCTGGATATTCGTAGGAGTGATTTCGTGAAAAGGGACGGAAATGTGTAACAGGAAGTCAGGAAAGCGCATGCTATTTGATTTGACCAATCAGCTCGCTTGGTGGTGTCTCATCGCTACCCTCGCATCGTGGTATACAACTCAAGCCGCCAGGGGTTTATTTTTGTTAAATTTAGCATTTTAAAAGATTCGAATCCAAAAACCTCGGTTTCGCGTTTTCTTGACTCTAAATCCACTTCGCAAATACCACCAAATTTTATTAGTCTTCATCCAGGATAAACTTGCGATTCTTACGCTCAATTGGCTCAGGTCTCGCTGTGTATGAAATCTTAGGTTATATTTTTATGTGTAAGCTATATTAATAATAATATTTACTGTTAAACGTCTGACAAAGTTCATCATTCTTAAAAAATATGAGTGATATGGAATTATTCGAATAAATATTTTAGTGTGTATCTTTTTCATACTTTCAGGTTCATTCCTGTCGCTGTCAATATAATATTTTTAATAAAGTTTTCTCTATTAAAAAAACTATTTAATTGCAAGTGTAATTTTGATTTTCCCTAATATTTCTAATATTAAAACGCACACCAAGCTAATTAAATTTTCATCATTTTGTGATAATTATTTTTGTTAAAAAATTGGATTACTCCTTGTGTTATTTAAATAAAATTTTCATTAAAGATAATTATTCGATAGAAAATTATTTCCAATCATACCCAATTCATTTTTTTCAGGATTTAAGTTACTATTGCGTATTTACCACGATACCATATCAGATGTTACACATCATATGCGACTATTGTAAGGCTCGTTTTTTTTTTGCTTATCATAACTACGACACTGAGTGGACCGCAACATCTTGAAAAAAATTAGAAGTATAGACCATGCCATGTAAAAGTCTGTCCACCCCCATAGACTAAGAGAGTTTGCGTAAGAAATGCAAGCACATATCTCAGTTACTAAATATAAGACATGGGTAGGTGCAGTGGCGGATTAAGCGAGTGTCGGACCTGGCGGCCGCCAGGGGCCCCCAGCGCTGGTAGGGGCCCCAAGCTTGATAAGTGCAAAGGCCAGCGACAAGCCAACCACGCCACCTTGGAACAAGAAATGAAAAGAAAACAGATGAAATCCTAAAGAAGAAAACCTTTTGAAAATATTTTTAAAAATACCGATATCGAATGCATCAGGTGAATGATCTTTTTTAGTTTTTTAACGTGTTAAAAATAATTTAAGAACTACTACGGGAAAAAAGACAAATTGAACAACATGGCCATATTATATACAGAATAAAATGTTTTGGACAAAATAGATATGGTAAAAATAATTAATGAATTTGCCAAAGATATCAAACTGTAATCTCTTAAGTAACGTTTTTAATTTTTTTTTATATGCAGTTCAGATTTTTCTTTAGCCGATGAGTTTTATTATAGCAAAACATTTTATTTTGTGAATTTTAAAGTAAGCGAGAGACTCTTTTCACTATTTTAGTTTTTTGACTCTTAAGCCCACGGGCCTCAAACCTTTTACCGCCAGGGGCCTCCAACTACCTTAATCCGCCTCTGGGTAGGTGACACTTGGATCACCAATTCATAAGTAAATTATACGAAATTTTTTTATAACAAATACAAAACTTTTAATAGCCCTCATATAAAGTACTTATTGATTTACTTTAAATATTGTTTTAAAACATATTCTTTTGTTTGTGTGTTTATGTGAAATGGGGTCCTACGGAAACACCTTATAGTTCTAAGGGTTCCGTGAGTCGCAAAAAGTTTGAAGGCTACTGTTGTAGAAGAAAAATGAAAATTCCTCAAAACTAATTTTATTTGGAAGCAAAATAAAGTTTGAATAAGCAACAGGAAATCCTGAAAAATAAAAGAAAGTTAAATCACATTATATATATATATATATATATATATAGCAGTAAATAATTAAAAAGAAGACTAATAAATCCCAAGAATCTTAAGATCAGACCGGAAGAACCAAGAACATGGAACCATGACAAACCAAAAAAGAGAAATGTAGCTAGAGTGGAAAACTATTATGATTTCTCGAGCTGTCACTGGTTTAGGACAGTGAAACAGGATTAAACAAAGTTTTGTGAGATCTCAACCTTCTCCTTCAGCAGAAATTTTTTCGACATAATAGCTCCCAATATAAACTAAGGCAAAAGCCTAAAACCCACATATATATATAATGCTAAATGATTAAAACAAACAAGATAACAAATGTAGGATAACGTTTACTTTAATTTCAAATACATGAAATCGATGAGATAAATGTACATAAAAATTTGATTCCTGAATTCTAGAAAAGAAATTCTTTTGAAAAATTAATGTTCTTTAATTACTTTTTAATTCTCTTTTGAACTGTACATTTTAAACATTGAATATAATCTAGATTATTTTATGAAAACGGATTTTTTTTGGAGTATCTGTAAAGGTATATCTGTCATAGAGTTTCTATGTTGTTCTAGAACACAAACATATTCAACAAGCGAAAAAAAAAACAACATTTTATCAGAGTGTTTTCTTAAAAAATTGAATAATATGTGATTCACTGACTTTTTTTATTTGTTTGCTTAAAGTGTAAAAAGTAAGCTAACGATAATAGATTTGTAACAAAAACAGTATTTTATAATGAATAAGAAAAAAAAAAAAATCTGAAATTATTATTTATTTATAAAAGTTCATTATGCTGTAGATGACATTATTTCAAAATCATAAAATACATTATTTCCTGCATGAAGAATTGGTAAAGTTTTAATCTTCGACCAACTACGTCATTTATAAAAAATTTCATTTTTTACACAGAACATATTTGACCCTTTATTGAAGAAAGGTATTCAGAGAAGAGGATAATAATCAAAAATAAACTAAACATAATTCACAGTAATAACCCCAAGTGTTTGGCATGACTGCTCCACAAGAATGAAGCCAAGTTTCAAAAACTGGTTTTGAATACCTCAGGAAAAAAAGCAGCGGTCTCATAATTTTAACAAAATCCATAAATTTTTTGCTTTTTTATTTTTTGCTCACAAATTAAACAAATGGTAGTTGATAAGTTAAGAAGGGTTAAATTTTTTGTATGAATTTTATTTTGATTGATAAAAATTTCAAGTGGAATTTTTTATTTTGAAAGAAAAAACTGCGTTTTTTTCTACAAGCGTAATGTTTTGGAAAATTGGTAAACATTTTGGTGTATAAAATCTGCCCATAACTCAATCGTTAAAAAGAGATTAAATCTTTTTCAGAAGTCTATCATCTACAGAAAAAAAGAAAAACCAACATGTGTGTACAAAGACATGAAATTCTACAACAGAAGGAGGGGAAAAAATACATTTCGAAGAAAAACGCAATCATCAAATTAAAATCAATGACTAACCCCAGAAAAAAGTCATCCACATTTTCACACACACAACACATACACACTTCACTATCTCTTAATTAAGATCTCAAAAGCAACCCAGCATGCCGAAAGAAAGATGTAAAAAGAAAATAAAAGGAAAACATTTCAGTCGACTGTCATTTTTTATTACAGAAACCCTTGTTGAACCTTTACGGCAAATCAGACATTTCGCCCTTGACGTCACTGATCATTGTGACGTCAGTTCCTGATGACGACCTTGAGAGGGTTACGTCACGAATGATGTCACTACCGTTTCACAATGGTTGATTTTGCAACGTGACGGCTTGTTTTCGAAATGTGAAGCGCATTGGTATATTCCTGTGTGCGATAGTGATGCAATATTTCACAACGCTTACATTTAAAAATAGAGGTGCATTTTTGCGGAGATTCACTGAAAAAGAATAGAAAATTTTGAATTTTATTGAAAGGGCAACAATACATTCTTTCTGTTTAACCGAATGTGATTTTGAAAATTTGACTTGTTTTGAGGAAAAAAAGAACGGTTAAAATATATAAAAATAATTTATTTTTTAAAAGATCAATATTTTTCAAATGTTGTCGAACTTCAATTAAACAAAGTCGTTAAATCCTGAAAAAAAGTTTGTTATGTGGAAAATTCGAAAAGTAGATATCCATCTTTCAATATACTTTAGACACGAAGTAAAATAAATTTTAAATTCATAAACATATTATATATTATTCAAAAAGTGGTACTTTTTTTGAAATTTATATTCATTTTTTTTTCTATATCTTACCATCAAAAAGAAATCTGTAAGGAGGAAAAAAAAATATTGTCCTGTATATATTTTATAATAATTTTATAATAAATAATCATTAAAATTAATTTATATAAATTAATTTTAATGATATTTTCTAATTTTAAGCCTAAAGTAATTTTAAACATGCATTACTTTACATAATTTTCAGTATGCATACCCCATGCATCCTTAAATTTAACTACTGATAAAATATGCTAATTTTGAATTTTTGGTTTGAAAATTTACAGCAATTTTATTGTTTTAGCTAGGTTAGGGGCTTGGTTAAACCAGTTCAAGGTCACTGATCACCATGAAATGTGTTAAAAGAGAGAATAAATGTGAAATGTCCAAAATTATTTTAAAAATAGGGAGAAAAAAATCGAATCACTAGCTCATAAAGAGTTCGATAAATTGAAGATACACTTAGTTATTTGGAGGTTATTTTATGTAGAAAACAGTAAAATGTTCTTGGTTCCAGGAAAAAGTTCGTAAAATAGAGAAATTCGCAAAATAGAAGTTCGTAAAATAGAGAAATTCGCAAAGTAGAAGTTCGTAAAACGGAGGTACGACTGTATTTACGTTTGATTTTAAATGCTAAAACTTAACACAATTTGTTTTTAAAATATTGGTTCTTTTCTTAAAAATAAATAATGCTAGCTCAGAGAGAGTCTCAAATAGACGTGATCAGTAACTAAGTCAAATTCTAATAAATTCATCAGCAACTTTATCGTCTGCTCTTTTTTTATTTTATATTTTTTTTTTATAATGGTAAAGTTAAAAATATCGTTTGTCTGACTCTTGTCTATTTCCCAAAAAAGTAGTCTACTTAATGCCATAACGGGCTCATAATTAATAATTAAAAAGCATCAAACGAAAACTGATTATTTCATTTTATCATAAAAGAAAAAAAACACTTTTAAACTTTTGTCATATTTGTAAATTTATACTATTCGATTGTTAACTAAGTGATAAAGCGCGTTTTAAAGCAAAAATCGAATCAGGAAAAAAAAAAAAAAAAAATGAAGTGCCTTTTTGGAAAAGTTATTTATTGTTAGGAAAGTTGTAAAAAAATATTCGTCTGAGTATTTAAAGTTTTATATGGAACTCAAGCTACAATTTGTGTGTTTTTTACTTTCACCAAAAACTGTTGAATGAATGTTAAAATCGAATAGTTTATATACATGACTGTTTCCCCGGAAAAAAATTTGAGAGTACAATAAACTCAAAGCTCTCTCACAGACTTTTCTTCATACAAAATCAATAAAATATAAACCGATATCTCGTTATAATAAAGTGCCGTTTGCAGATGAGAGAAAATTTAGCAATTTGGTTCCGATGAGTGTATTGTAGCATCAACATGAAAAAAAGTGAGAAAATTAATCGAAAGAATTTAGTTGGGGAAAGTTAAATATGGTGTTAGATGCTTCTCCAATGAGGAGGATATGTCACTTGAGAACTAGGTAGTTTTTTGTGGTGGATGTGTGGCGGGGCTAATCCCCATCTGGTCAAGTGAAACTAACCAGGTAGTTTTTGTATTTATTGATGGCGAAACGATTCATTACTTTATTAAGAATACTTTTACCTCAAGGTATCCGACTGGTTGCGACAACCTTTAAAAAAAAAAAATGGAGATATGTGGATTTTTTTGTTGTTTTTAGATTTGTTTAGTACATATAAAGAAAAATATGCTAAAATTAAGAAGAGAAAAATAAGTTATTATAACTGAAATGGGGAAAAAGGGGTAAAAAGTGACAAAAAATAACATAAACGTGGTCCATTCTGTATCAAAGTTTTATGAACAAATTTTCAATTTTTCAATTCTGATATGTTGCTATGTAATTCATTGTCGAAATGACCTTCAGATAAGAGTTAATTTAATTTTTACAAAAACTAGAGTACTTTATCTCAGTTACTATATGAAATTGCTTAAAGAAAACAGTGATTATATCCACATAAGGGACTGTACATTTTGTAATAAAACAGTGATTGATAAATCTGAAAGTTAAAACATTTCTACTATTATACAGAACTTACACAAGAAATTTCAGTTAATTATTTTAAAAACCTTTGTAGCAATCTTTTCTTCTCTCGCTGACCCCGTTTGATTGTTTTCAAAAGATCACATTTCGAGTAAAACGCGTTTTAAAGTGTAACATCTTGCTTTATGTAATGGCATCTGCTTTTACTAAAACACTTGTAATTTTTGTTCTAGTGAACGGAAAATGATAAACTTGGTATTTTTATAAAGCTAACAGGATGGTCTATAAAATAAAATCATAAAAAAATTTGTCAGTTTTTGGCAAAATTCACAATTTTAGGGTAGTCGGATACCTTAAGAATAATTTACAATTATCAGTTCAAAATTTGGGTATTAGAAATAATTTTTGAAAATTAATATAACGATCCAATAAACCCATGAAATTTTCTCTCTCTCTGAGTTTTAACCCGGGAGAGATTGCGCAGGGTACAGAGTCACTCCAGGTTCATGAAATTTTTAATTCTGGGAAAACTGTCGGTTTGTTACCAATGACCTTCACAGTATGCTCCTACATGATAGCCTTCATGAGAACTAAAATGTATTTGTCACATATTTCCCTCTTTTTTTGGGAGTAGCAAACGTTTATTTACAATCTTCAGGTACTTGGGGGTGACTGAGTTCCCCGCGTGACCACTTTAGTTTCAAAATATTTTTTATGAACTGGCTACATTTTTACCCTGCGAATAGTTTGATTTGTATGACTTATTATGTATATAAACACAAATGAGCAGAATGTAAAAAAAAAAAGACATGGACATGTGCGATTTTTATTGGATAAAGTTGAAAAAAAAATGGAATTTGATCAAGCAAGATGAAAATAATGAATATTAATCATAACGAAAGTAAACTTGAGAAAAGCGATGAACATGGACGTTTTAGTCGAAAGGGAGATTTTCAAATGTTACTTAAAGATATCCATTGAAATAGATATGAAGCCACAAGTGTACCACATGGCACATTGCACCCTGCCAAAAAAGGCACAAGCTAGAGAAAATCCAACATGCCATTTACTGATCTTCTAAGGAAAATAGAACTATACAATAATTTGAGCAAAATATGACATTTTCCCCTGAATACATAATTCATGTAATGTTAGCAAAAAGTGTCTGTGATTTTTGTCATTTATTAAAGTCACGCACATTTGAAACATTTTAGTTCAGTTTGATTGGATTTTGTCTCAAATTATAGAAGGAAAATTGAAAAGTCTTTAAAAAAAAGAAGGTATTTCTTCTCTTCTTTAAATTATTCACTGGAATTTATGATTTTTATCATGTATGGTAAAAATAACTGTGAAAAAAAAAGGATTGCGGTGACCCTGTCCCCCCGCCTGACCACTAACGTCAATATCCACTGCGCGTGACTTCTTCCGGTTTAATAACATCCCTTGACCATCCTATTTAAACTTATTTGAACACATATTGAGAGAACTAGATACTGTAGAAATGCAACGTGATATTAAAACAAAAAGCGAATCAAAAATAAAAATCTGCAAAAGGGAAGAATAGAGGAGCTTTGAGGCAGAAACTATGAAAAATTTCTGAATTGTATGTCCGAACGTTTGAAAACTGTTGTGTATGTGTGGATACACAAAAAATATCTTACTGAGTGCTAAATTACTAAAGTATAGTGAAAATCGTTTAACACAAAACTGAGGGAACTGAGAGATACTGCAAACAATACATATATTTAACAAAATTAAGTTTATTAGAGTACATTTTTTTACATACATATAATTACTATACTTCTTAGTCAGCTGTAGGTTCTTAATTTAAATCTGAAGATTGCATTCACTAACAGGAACGAAAATAATCAATCCATCTTTAGTGGCTAAAGATTTTATTTAGTTTTAACACAGCCACACAACACACACATTTAGCACAATATTTAAAACTCACTAATACTAAACATGACACTGTTGTTTCACGCCATTTTAGTTCGTCATGCTACAGGTCGTAGTCGCCTATCTCTCCGCTATTGTTATCCAGTTGTGTCTTTCTCTATTCCGATGGCAGCGCCACCTATATAGTTTTATTTTTTAGCCCAGCGAATCTTACACATTTGTATAAATGCATGTATTTATTAAAATCAAAGAAACTAAAAAACTCACAAGAATGAAATTGATGAACAAAATTTAGCAATGCCAAAATTTTTACATATTTTCGTTTTCGTCTTCTGTTTTTGATCAACAGCCTTCAGAAACGAAATAGCAGTCATTTTAACAATGAAATAACATCTTCATTTTAAACGAAATAGCAGTTTGTTTCCCCCTGAGCCACTGTGCTCGTAAAAATATTCTTCTAAAAAAATGCGTACCAAACTCACTGGTTTTTTCTCACACTGTGATGTACTCGTTTCTGAATTCCAAAGCCAATTGATGAGTGATGAAAAGTTTTTGTGTGGTGTTTGTAGGGATGGAGTGTGAAAATAGCTTAGAAAAACAAAATTAACTCGTGTCACAGGCTATTTCGAGGGTATTTCAAAGCCAAGTTAGCCTTCTTTCTACGAAACATCTGAGATCATCTTTCTTTCATTTCACACCACTCTTAAATCTCGCCTGAGAGGCTGGTGTTTTCCGAATTTTGTTCATTCCCAGAAGGGAAATTTTTTCTTGTTAAGCAATTTTCGTTTCGTGTTAACAGAAAAAATGCATGAAAATACATAGCAGTTTGACGGGACCGTTGTATTACTTAGTGTTAACCTGTATTTTGTCTTGAGCGTTTTCTCGTTAAATGTATTACACCGTATTATATTTTCTGTTCTACAGCGGTTCTTTTTGAAGTGCATGTAGATGTAAGTTCACTTTTCTAAAGCTACCTTTTTAGTAAGTTAGCTTTCTCCGTTACATTTTATAAAAATAAAATAAGTTTTACTTTACGTTTTACTTTACAATATAGTTTTATAAAGAATAGAATTATATGTTGATTAAAAAAAATTGAAAGATCAATATTAATTTGAGACGCGAATTATTATTTCAAGTAGATTCGAAAGCATCCGCTCTCTTTTGAGAACCACAATAGTTCCTAATCAGTAGCGCCCACAAAAATTTTTCAAGGGGGGGGGGAGTCCATGGTCAAAAATCTTCCAACTAGTATCATACCTCAAGAGAACACCAATTGATTCTTCTGATTTTGTTAACAAAAAACAGTAAAAAATAAATTATTGAATTAATAATTAGCATTAATTATTAAAATAAATTGTTAATTACAAGTACTTAATTAAATTTTATGTTATATATATAGGATTATCATCAATCGAAAAAACTTAAGGGCTTTGCGAGGGTGTCCGGACCCCCAGGACATCCCCCCTTGTGTGCGCCACTGTTCCTAATCAAGATATATTTAGTACTGATTTGAAACTTTTCACAAGAAACAGATATAAATGTAACTTTACCACCATAACTCGCTTAAAAAAAATGATAAAATCTAACCTTATTCATACTACTGTTTTAGAAGTTAGATTCGTGAAAATCTCTGTAAGAACATTTTAAAACAGTGACTTTCAACCATTGTGCTGTGGCATTTTTGTATGCCACCAAATTTTTTTAAAAATTATTAATTATACTCTGAGAAAACAAGTAAAAAAAACCGGAATCGAATCATTCGGTCGTTTTATAGAAATAAACTGTTCATAAAATTGTTATTTATCATTTGACTACACTAGAAGAGAGAGTTATTCATTGTTCCCAAATTTAGATATAAAAAAAATTGATGGGAGTTCGTAATCCATTTTTGAAAGAGGATACATCTGTATATGAATTAAATATGAACGAGAGGAAATACTAATTTCCCTCTGTAAAAATCGAGATTTAATTTCAAAACATTCGTGAGAATCAATTAATTCCTTCTGGATTAAAATTAAAGGTGATTATCCCATAATAGTCAAAAAAAGCTTTAAAAATAATATTACAATTTTTTTATACATCTTATTTGTGTGAATTCGGATTTTCTGCATTAAAAAATATAAAAACGAGAAAAAGAATGAAACTTTTAAATGTAGATGATGAAATGAGTGTGGCATTATCCTTTTTACGACCCAATATAAAAGAAATAATCAAAAATCATCAAGCTCAAATTTCGCGTTAAATGCATTACTATAATTAATTTGTAATTAATTACTCAATAAACATTTCATTGTCTTTGTCGTATACATTATTTTTTCAATATCGAAAACTAATTATTTTTGATATTGAAAACTATTTCAATATCATAAACTATTAAACATAGTGTATTATTCACATAGTGTATTTCATATAAACTATTTCACATAGTGTAAGTAAAATGCATTTAAACTTATTTTATTGTAAGTGCCTCCAAATTTTGAAATTGTTAATAATGTACTACAACAAAAAAGGGTTGAAAGTCACTGTTCTAGAATATATAACTTTTACATATTAATGTATGTATTCATAGTAAAATTAATACATTTTTTCCACCATTATGTTTAATACAATTATGAGAATATTCTTTCAACAATTGTGAAGCTAGACACGTGAGTTCTAAATAAGAACCAGAACAAATCTTATGGAACAAAATGGCTTCATTAACTTTCAACTTGAGTGCTAAATAAATACAAAAGCAAGTTTTAATTTCAAATGAAGATAGTAATTTGATTAGAAAAGAGATAAGATGTGCAGAATTAAATTAAAATATTCAAGACTGTAAATTATATCATTTTCTTGAAAGGCAAATCCGTGAGTAAGCTTTTTCAAACTGCGATGATGTTTGTAGACTATTGAGACGTAATTAACGCTATTGATATTTGCTGTCAACTGCGTTTAACAGCACTGTAAAATATCAAATAATATACAGTAAAACTTCGTTTATCCGAATCAATTGGGACAAGACACCGTTCGTATACGCGATTGTTCGTATAACCGAAAGCCGAAAGCGATCCATGCAGTATATGATACTGGACATTATACAAATATTGAAAATCATCACATGCGAGAAACGTGCTTGAAGAAAACGCAAAATAGGGGCAAAATGTCTCAATTTTACCTTGATTGGGGAAAATAATCACTTATTTTTCGCTGTACCATTGTATACCTTCGTTTTTTTTTCAATTCAAGATCTCTGATTCTCTTCAGCAGCAGTAGTTGAGTAGGACAGTTCTCTGATTGATGTTCGTACCACTCCATAGTTGTCTCTAACGCAGAAACACGTCAGCATTTGATGGACCATGCTACTTTCGTTGTTGTTGTCCTCGTCTTCATCCGTTTCATCGTCGACAGGGTCGGATTCTTCTTGCACGGAAGTCACAATCTCGTCATCCTTTAGCATTTGAAATCCACAGTCTTCTGCATCGCATGCCATCCAGGTTTCTACATCAACAAAACTCAACAAGAGAGCACGTATACTTGGGAACAAACTGACCTAATATTCCGCGCAGATGTTTACCAAATCACACAGATGAAATTTCCCAAATATCCCTAATATACCCACATTGGGTTTTCCCGTCACTTTTGACCTCACACGAAACAACTGTTGAGTATTGCACGGTTCGAATACGTATCCGGACTTTGGTTCGGATATTTGATGCTCCGGATAATAAACGTTCGGATAAACGACGTTCTACTCTAAAATGCATTTTACGTAAATTCTGCATACTTCTGTAAACCACCAACTTCAAAAAATAAATGGAAGCTCTCTGGAAGAAGAAGAATTGATAGATCAAAATAAAATAACTGTGTAAAAGTGAATTAGAAACTAAATTTCACAATCTTTTTTACACTTATAAATTAGATAAATATAATCAATAGTTCTCAATAGGCTCAATGGACTAAATTCATGACGGTCACATGATAATATAAACGCGTGTTCTACATTGAATTCAAAACGGACAATAAACTATATATATAGCTCGTACTTTTTATTCTATTTGTAAAACTTAGGTAAAATTTCAAATTGCATAGTTTGGTAAAGATGCTCAAGAGTTATAAAAAGAAATTTCTGCAAAAGATTTTAAAAGTAAAGAAAAAAAAGTCTTGTTTTATACATGTACTTTTAAATAAAGCGAGAAATATTAATTTTTTTTAAAAAAAAAGTTTCTGTAAAAAGCGTTATTTGGCAACAACAAAGTGCATGAACTGATTTGCTGAAAATAGATAATTGCATTTATCGTGACTATGACGTCACGTGTGTTTTTGAACTTGATTGGCTAAAAACACGTGGTTTAAAATTATCATGTGATATGACGTCACGTGAATTTAGTCCATTCACATGTTGGTCACATGATAAAGACCAACACGTGTTCTTCATTGAATTCAAAACACATATCACACTAATTGTACATTTTGTGAAACTTGGGCAAAATTTTAAATTTTATAATTGGGTAAAAATGTTCAAATGTTATAAAAAATAAATTTCTTCAAAAGATTTTAAAATTTTTTGAAAAAAATCTTATTTTTAAAACATGTATTTTTAAATAAAATTTATTTGTTTGCTTATGTACATTATTGTTCTTGATAAATTTGTATTTTTTAAAAGAAAGTTTCTGAAAAGATCCAAAGTTGGCAATAACGAAGAACTGATCAGCTGGAAACGCATGATTCCTTTTATCGTGTGCTAAGATGTCGCATGAGACTTTGAACTGATTGGCTAAAAACACGAGGTTATCATTATCATGTGACTATGACGTCACATGAATTGAGTCCATTTAAAAGTGCACGCGTGCGTTATCGTTGGATGGAGCTTATTAAGAAAGAAAGAATTTCTCTTTATTTTTTACCCTCATATCAATATTTAAAGAAAACTTTTTTTTACCTTTGGGATCCTAAGATGGGTTTAAATTTATTTGAAGAAAATTATAAATTGAGTTATAGGCAAAGGTGAAACAGAATATGCTGCTTTTATTTGAAAAATATTTTTGAATAGTTCTTAAAGCTGGGAAAATAAGCCACAAGAAAAATAAAATACCTTTCTGAAAAAACGTGCACCGAAAAAAAAATTGTCTTTTCAAAATATTCATCAACAAATTAAAGAAAAAAAAAATTCTTGGGAATTTTTTTTCATACGTATAATACATTTTTATTCGTCCTAATCAAGCGAAGTACCTACGAGAATATGCTTTTCTTATTTCGTACGAAAAAATATTGTTTTGTTTGCTTTACTATTTTAATATTATGAAGTAAAAAGATATTAATCATTTAAATGGCATTTTACAATATTAGAAAGAAAAATTAATCAAACGAAGACATGCAATAATTAACTTTTTTAAAAATGTTCCAGAGTTTTCTTGGGAATTTAAATTATATAGCTAGAGATCACCAGAATCCTGCAAAAAAATTCCCATTGCTTATACCCATTGAGAGTATGGTGGTTCTCGCAGAAATTAAAATTTTTCATTTTACTAAGATGTTTTTTAGGAAATGAAATTCACATGGGGAAAATTTTTTTTTCCAGTTAGTAGCAAAAAGTACTACTATGTGTTTGAGTTACATATTTCTATCAAAGACAAATAAATACGAGTACAGTAACACCCCGAACTTACGCGATAGGGGGGACTGAGTAAGTTGGATTAATATATAAATTTCGCATATACAGTCGACTCTCGATAATTCGAAGTTAGAGAGACCAATGAAAAACTTCGAATTATCAAGAAAAAATTATCAAAATAAACGAAGAGAAATTTTTTCCCAACACATTTAAATGGGAACCTATGTAATAAAATAACAATTTTTTGAAAAGTACATATTATACAACATACATATTTTACAGAAGTTAAAAGTCCTGTATTAAAATTTTGCATTCAATATATTCATACATACTCCTACGCATCTCTTCTTCATAACAGCGAGCCATTCTTTCTGAAAACATGTATAGCAAGGCCACGTGTTAAACAAAATATACAGACGGTTGACAACCGGTTCGGTTGGTCTATTGTCTAATTAAAGGAATGAAAAAAAACTTTTTTTTCGCCTTTTCGCCTGAGGAATCGGAAAACACGAAGAAGGGGTAGCTGATAGATGGTCATCAAAGGGGCTACGTTACAGGGGAGACACGCAGAGATAACACAACGCTAAACTTGTAAGCTTCAAACTGTTTATTGCAGGACTGCAGATGACAGTGAGTGTTCGAATTGTCGAGAGTTTTATTAGATCACTTCGAAATATCACGTATTGTATTCTGACTGGCCACAGATTTTACTTCGAAATATTGAG
Organism: Trichonephila clavata; assembly: GCA_019973975.1. NCBI lineage: Eukaryota > Metazoa > Arthropoda > Arachnida > Araneae > Nephilidae > Trichonephila > Trichonephila clavata. The sequence continues at coordinate 95,114 of BMAO01036408.1, read as the reverse complement.
TGTACCAAAACGTATTGTTTTAGTTTGAAATATCAAGAGTTTTTCTAGGGAATGAGAATGTACTTCGAATTATCGAGATGTTCGTATTATCGAAGGTTTGAATTATCGAGAGTCGACTGTAAATAGAAATAAGTTCTTTATATTTGGGGCTGTAAATTATTATAGATAACACAAATACAAAACTATAAACCGAAGTTATCTGGATGTAGACCATTTTTATAATAACTAACAAAGTAGTGCGCGGGCTCAAAAATTTTTTTTCTCCCACAAAATTTCTTCGTAGCATGTTAATTTATTTTATTCCTTGTTTTGTTGAAAAAACGCGCTCTTCGATGGAGTCAATGTTTTCTAAAATTTTCAAAACTTTTTTCAATTAAACTCAGATTTTCTGTCAAACTACCAACACCATCATTCGATCTTCTGACTGAACTAGGTCAAAAGACTCAAGTTCTTCAATGTCTTGTTCTTGCTCATGCATTTCTATGAGCTCTTCAATTGCCAGCTCGTGATTACGAGAATTCAGTAATTCTCGAGCGTCATCACTATATCTAAATTTATTTTCCCGCAAGATCGAGAAATCCTTCTCTCTCTCTCTCTCTCTCTCTCAATCACAGTACCAATTTCTACATACTCTGGAACTGATTGCATCCGAAGCTTCAGTGATAAAAGTAGGGGGGGGGGTAAGACGAATCGACGAGATTTGAAAATCGCGTAACTCCGGATTCGCGTAAGTCGAGGTTTTATTGAAGGCAATAAAAGAGCGATAATTATTTTTAAAAAATAAATTCATTATAGACATTTTATTTCTTTATATTGTTTATGTACACAAAAATTAATATTTAGTTTATTATGATTCCAGGTGGAGTGTCATCCACATAATTAGCTACTGCAATAGGATTGAGGGTTTCCAATCTGATTGGCTTTACCGGGGAAAGCAAAACTAACAATGCTGCCAGTTTCGCATTTGTAAATTTTAATTATTGTATTGAAAAATGGATGTCATCAAATCAGGATTTGTGATGGATGCACTGTTTTAATTTCAATGTCGTTGAAGACCCGCAATGTAGAGGCCCTGATGACCGCTAAATATGTATTGGTTTAAAATCCTCCAATTGGTATGGTATGGAAGTTTGAGGAGGGGGTTCCAGCCCAGATTACATTCAATAACATTAAATAAATTAAAAAGGCTTATATAGCTTGTCTCAGAGACTCAACTATGAAATGATATATGAAGATGGAGTCATTGATAACAAATGAGTAATATTAGATTTATCCCTTAGTATGAAACTGAAACAAAGGGGTGGGGGGGGGAAGTAACGGAATCATTGAAAAGTCGCAATGAATTACCACTTTTAAAAAGTAAATACTTTGTACTTATGAAATGATTCTAAGATTACTGGATGGCCACTGATTAGTGTGTTTATAGGAATTTGCAGTATTTCAGTACTTCTTATTTGTACTGAACATGATGTGGTAATCGGAAATGACTTACAGATTTAACATGGATTTGTTTAATCTGTACACAGTTGGTTCAACAAGATATCTGTTACAGGCAGGGATGTCTTAAGCCTTTTGGAAGCCCTGGACCCTTAAAAATCTTTTGAGGCTTTGGGATCCAATGCAAAAGTAGCCCCTATCTGTGATTTTTAAAAGTAAACAGTATATAAGCAAACATTGTCAAATACTCGTACAAAGGGTAATTTGAAATAAATAAAAGTGCACAACTCACAATCTCCAAAACCTTGGCACAAACTGTCTCGACCGATGGCGACATTTCGACTAAATTAGTTGAATTATTTTTTATGGTATTAGGTCTAGGCCCAGACATGGACATCGGTCAGTGGCGTCCACAGGAGTTTTTCAAGAGGAGAGAGTCAATGGTCAAAGTCCACCATTCTCGTATCATGCTTCAATACGCCGCCCAACATATTCTTTTGATTTTGTCGATTATCGGGAACAAAAAACAGTAAAAAATTAATTATTGAATAAATAATTAGCATTAATTAATAAAACTAATTATTTATAGCAAATACTTAATTAAATTTTGCGTACTATATACATAAGCTATTAATCAATTGGAAAAAAAAAACAAGGATTATGGGGGGGAGGTCAAAACACCAGCCCCCCCTTCCTTGTGTGCGCCACTGACAACGGTCATCACATAATGATACAGTCTTGTCACTTTTGCCAGTTGACATGCAACTTGAAATTTCTTGTTTTTTGGAGAATATGTACGGGAAAAACATTTGACCATAAAATTATCCGGATCAAGATCTTTTTAAGACTGTTTAAAACAAAATAAGCCCCCCAACAAGAGCGAGGCCCTGGTCCAGACCCAGTTGGCCCATGCCTTAAGACATCCATGGTTGGATGCACATAATTCGGTAAAGTTGAATAGCTACGAACGGAAATTGATTTCGAACAATCGTTGTTACTCCCAATTGACATGGTAGTCTCCTGATCATGATCGCAAATTCTTCGGCGGCGTTGTCAAAACGCGGGTTCGAGTCCCGGTGCCAATGAAAATCCGCCACGTAGAAAGGTTAAGACATGTTAAATCTGTTGAGGCTGAAAGTCCTACCTTTGGCGTAGTGTGAAATTTCGGAGACAGGATATGCCAGTTTGTCCACGTCACTTGATCGTTGCTCAAAATTTCAGCATTAAATATAACTATTTCTTCAACAAAAATAAAAGTAATTAAAATTGTACATACATTATGTATTTTTAAGAATATTTACTAGAATAAGAAATAGACAACATAAAATACAAGTATTTCCCTTCAATACAGTTAAAACAATTAATTAAAAATTTTAAGGCAAACTTAGTGCTGGCACCGCTCTATACTTTCATATCGCAAAATCAGGGGAATAATGTACAACTTTCATTTGGACACGATTTTGAGCATTCAGTTGTTAAACAATTTCTTTGCGAAAGCGAAATATTTTTCATCCGAGGAAAGATTTTTGTACTAAAATATTTAGAACCAAAAGCAAAAAGCAGGGTACATTAAATTTTCTGTCTTCAAACAGTTAAATCTCTCCAGCAATACCCCTCAGGCGGCTCACCTTTAGGTGAGTACGGGTGTCACAATCCCGAGGTGCCCTAGTGATCTTTTCCTTTTCCCACGGGGTTTACTGTCTTTGGTAAACACGGGCTTCATGAACCCGGGGTACCCTAGTGATCCTTCTCTATTTTCGACCCTCTTTCTTGTCATTCAATTCATTCTTTCTTTCTCTTCCCGTCTAGACCACAGATATTAAAACAAATGTTTGGCGCAGTATAGCCGAAATCGGCTCTTGCGCCAATAAACCCCAAAATCACAATCTCACAATCTCTCCAGCAATAACATTCAACAATTTACAAAATAGCTATAAATTTACCCCTTTTAGAGTTATCTTTCAGATTTTTTCTTAATTCCGTAAATGTCTTATTTCTGAAGTGTTCATCAAATAAGGTCCATTAAAAATTTATCATCTTTCATCCACTCAAAAATTGACTAATCTGTAGAATAGTGCAGAGTGCCACTGAGAATTATACCGCCTGCCAGATGTGGCACACGTGCCATAGGTTGCCGACCATTGCCTTTACTGTTGCATGGAGAATTGAATTTCTTTGCACTAGTTTTACACAATTCTTATGTCAATAATATCAAGTCAATAATTAAAAAAAAAAGTGTTCTGTCTCTTTTCAAGAAAAGTAGGGACCTTCCAGATATCACATGACGCTTCTGTGCAAATAAATTTATGGAGTCACGCAAGGTGTGTTGCTGTTCCCATGCGAGAGGGGGAGGGGAAGTTGTTGACTAATTCCCTCGCGTGTGGGATAGGAGACGATGGGCCCCCAACGTCGCAATTTACTAATGCTTCCAGGTGCTTCGTTACCTTTATGAGGAAGGGGATTAATGGAAAATGTGGGGAAAAGGGGAAATGCAGTTTAAGTTCTTTTTCGGACATGATTGTAATGGCGCTTTTTATTTAAATTGCAGGAACAGAAGCAAGTGGGAATTTGTGAGGGGGTCATTGGACAATGTAAAATGGTTTTATAGTAGATAAACACAATCAATATCAATAGACGTAGTCAATAATTTCTAAACACGACATTTATTCAGCTCATGTCCTCAAATTTATATGTTGTTATTTATCTTTTCGAAATTATACAGTGCTAAGAAATTAAAATTGCTTTTCACTACAAAATCAATGAATGGTACTTCTGGGCAAAAAGAACATACAATTTTTTTTTATCTTATTCACTTTTTGCTAACCTGTATGCATGTTACCATCAGCCCGGGAGTGGTCGCGTGGGGCACAGAGTCACCCCAGGCTCACAAAATCTTTAATTCTGCGAAAACTGTTAGTTCGTTACCAATGACTAAGTAAGTATCCTCCTATATGACAGTCTTCATGCGAACTAAAATGTATTTGTCGCATATCCCCCTCTTTTTTTGGGAGTGCCAAAAGTTTTTTTACACTCTTTAGGTATTTGGATCGGCTGAGTTCCCCGCGTGATCACTTTTGTTTTTAAATATTTTTTATAAACAGGCTACATTTTTACCCCGTGATTGGTTTGATTGGTGGGTTGTACGATTTATTATGATTGTGAAAAAAAAGTTCAATTCTTCGATTTCACAAATTCTAAGGTAAGAAAAAGGTATCACTTACTTTATTCTTTTAATTCTAACGCCCGGGACGAGCTTGACCTTAAAATTCGATTACATTATTTCTAAATATACTCTTACTCATAAGAATGAGAGTCCTTTGTGATGTAAAAGAGATTTAATGGATAAGAAAAATATAAAACTGATACATGACGTGTTCGAATACAGACTCAATTCCTATCAATGATCATAATACAGGAGAAAAAAACAAAAACAAAATGGAATGCCCTCACAGCGCCACTCAAGTTGTGCTACAAATCATTGGTTTCATTCGCGATAATGATTTATAAATGTAAATGAGCAGAATATAAAAAGGAAATGAACATCTGTGATCTCAATTGAATGAAGTCGAATCTTCAGAAAAAGAAATTGATCAAGCAAGGGAAGAACATAATGAAATAATAGAGATTAATCATGGTATCGAAAGTAAATTTGAGAAAAAAAAGTTGAGCATGAAACGTTTGAGCCGAAAGGAAGATTTTCAAATTCTACCTTAAGAACTCCATCAAAAAGGATATGAAGCCACAAGTGAGCCGCAGGACACATTACGCCATGTCAAAAAGGCACAAGTAAGAAAAAGTTCATCATGCTATTTGTCGATCCAAGGACAATAAAACTACAATAACTTAAACAAAATCTGGCAGTTTTGCCTGCAAGTATAATTCCTGTAATGTTAACAAAAAGTGTCTGCGATTTGTATGTTTTATTAAAATCACTCACATCAGAAACATTTTAGTTCAGTTTGAATGGGTTTTTCTGAAATTATAAAATAAAATTTGAAAAAAACCCCCCCTTAAAATTAGAGAAGAATAATTTCTCTTTAAAATTATTCACTGGGATTATGATTTTTATCGTGCACATTACAAATAATTGTTAAAAAAAAAAAGGATTGGTGTGACTCAGTCACAACCCGCGTGACCACTAACATTACTATCGAGCGCGCGACTGCTCCCCGGTTAAAGCTCGAAAGCCGTTAATGGGTAGATTATCAAGCTAATCAGTGAAATAACTGATTTTATCCGTAAAAGGGTGGAATCAATTTTCCACATTTTACCTAGGCAATCTTTACATTAGTGGTTCCCGTATCGTTAAGTTCAAAAGTCCTCCTTTCGGGCAGGAATTTTTAATTAAATCGTTGGCTCATCCCAGAATAAGTTATCCAAAGAGCAGCAGAGATAGTACATGTATCTGAAAAAAGATCCCTTGACTTAATTTACAATAAATTTAACTACGACGACCGGTATCTTCTTTAAACAAATTTAAATGTTAAAAGTTCCAGTATTACAAAGTATAGCTGCACATACCGATATAGCAATAGCACAATTCAAAGTGTTACCAATTTTTAGATTACACTAATAAGCAAGCATAACAGTATCAGGCCTTGCACATTGCTGGCCGCACAAAACGCAACACCAAGAAGGACCAGAGATATATATATCACAGCGAAATTTACTTCACAAATAACATGTTGTACAAAGATCAAACATTTGAAGTTACAGCCTCTTGTGACGTGGAGAGGATGACAAAATCAGTAGTTAGTGTGCCGCCATTATTGACTATAACCGTTGCCACATGCCTCGGCATAGAATCAAAGAAGCTTTGGACGTAACCTTGGGCTACAACAGTCCATACGACTTCCACATATTGCCAAAGTTGATTTGGTGTCACTGCGGGATGTATCCGGGAAAGTCGTTGTGCCACCCATTTCGATTGGTGATAGATCGGGGAACAAGCAGGCCAAGGAAGCAATTCAATCTGATGGGTAAAGGAGAACACGGGAGCATTGCGTGTCACTTATGGTTGCGCATTATCTTGTTGGAATATGGCTGAAGGCAAGAGCTGAATGTATGGGAGACCCACGGGCTCCAACGCCTCAGAGATGAAGCTCCTGTATCCTCCGAGAGGATCAGACAATGTGGCCCGCGAGCTAAGCAAGTTGCCCACCCTGGTTTAGTGCCGTAAATGTCACCCAATGCGTAATTCTCAAAGAGTGGTAAGGGTACTAAATCATTGTAATGGATCGCAAAGTTTGGTTGAGGGATTTTTAACACCCTTTTATTAGCTTCATTCGTATGTAACGGAATCTTTAAACTCGATTTTTACCCACTTTAAAATGTCAGATCAATTCAAAATTTTGCCCACTTGTCAAGGATCGATGACATACAGTAATTTCCTAATTTTGATCCGTTGTCCTGATCAGGATCATCGGGTTAACGATTTATCATTTCCAAATTTGGCGACACATTCCAAATCCCATTTCCATGTTTGGCGACTAAAATATTAAGTTACAACTTTAAAATGAAACGCTCATGGATAATACAAATACAACAAACAAAAAAGATTAATTCATCAACGAATAAATGATAGTTTAAAAAACTAAAAAATGCCCTCCTTTTTTGTAGATTGAACTATAAAATGAAAAATAAATTATAGTTTAAAAACACGCTTTTATTTGTTAATAGAACTAGAAAGTAAAAAATAATTCTTAATATAAGAATAAAAAGATAAATGAGAAACTTAATGTGATTATGGCAAAAGCGTGGAATGCTCGATATCAATTGTTATAATTTCTTATTATTTCTATTCCGAAATGCAGAGTTAGTGTAAAAATGTTGTACAAAGCATACCACGCTTTTACCACAATGACATTAAATTTCTCGTAAATCATTTAATTCTTATATCAAGAATTATTTTTTATTTTTCCGTTCCATTAACTATAAAAGCTTGCTTTTTTATTTTCTTTAAACCATAATTTTTCTTATTGATATCGATTTTCTAAGTTGGCGACGGACAATATAATTTCCGATCTCAATCAAGTGACGATTACGACATCTGAATTGGTACCCTTCTATTCAAATTTCCACACCCCGTCAACCTGAAAAGAGTAAGAGAATATTAACTTCGCACTGATTAGCAACACGAGGGCTTTTGGCGACGGTCCGCGTAATTTTGAACCATGGTCAAGTGACGCGGATGGCACCTGAGCTGGTACCCCCTCTCCTAACTACCACACCACACCAACGGGAGGACGTTTGAGCTCTCGACAGATTTAACGTGCATCGCACCCCTACACGTCGCTACCGGTCTTTGATGGTACTAGGATCGAACTCATGACATGCTAGCCATGATCCGATGCCTAGACCACTCGGCCACCGCGGACCGTCAACCTGAAAAATATGAACCAAGAAAAATTTAACAGGCATCTACCTATCAACACGGTGAGACTTCATTGGTATCAGGACTCGAACCAGAGATTCGAAAACGCCGGCCAAGAATTTTTGACCACAACTCGACTACCAAGCCAATTGGAATTTGTCGTACACTGAAGTAACACGAGGGCTATTGGTGACTAAGCTTATAAATGTGAGCCACCGTCACATGATACCGATAACTAGGCTGACAACTCTACGTGGTGGGTCTTCTGTGGCACTAGGTTTCGAATTCATGGCACGCCCGCTATGAGTCCGTGACAATGTTGTTGTGGTCGTGTCCTTCCCGAAGGGAAGGAATTAAAGTTGCCAGAGCCTGAGAAAAGTTGGACTTCTACACGATAGATGGCAGACACCATCTATTTCCACCTCCACAATTTAGGCATGGAACTGGAGGGGGGAATATTCTCCCACCCCCTGCACCCGTGGTTTATGCTGCGACCGCCCACAAGACTTTCGGGCCACCGATTTAACGAGCACGTACGTGTGTACTCGGAGGGTATTTAATGGCATCGAACCCAGGCTCTCTGGTCTGGAGTCCGATGCTCTGACCAAAAGGCTACACACGACCCGTAACAGAAATACATCTAGATTAACAGCTGTTATTCAAGATCAATTTCTGTTCGTCGTTACCAGATCATGTGCACCAAACAGGAATCTTTCCTGCGTATATTCCAGTTTATGAACCAATTGCGTACTTCAACGCTAAGTCTGCCGAAGATAACAGTCAGTCAATCAATCAATCAAACCCGTATACACAGATAACTTAAATTCTCAATCAGTACAACCACGAAGTACTGATCTATTGTAAAATCCTACGAGCATTCCAATGAATGGCCACTGAAGAAGTTTACAAAATCTTAAATTAATATGAAGTATTTTGTTTTTAAAAGTGGTAAGGCTTTTCTAAGATTCGGTTACCCTTTTTGTTTTGTTATCATTGCGGTTCTTGCATACTGGGGGATAAATCACCTGTTACTGACTTCTGTAACGTTGTGAGCCTGGGTTCGAATCCTCGAGAAGGAATGGATGACCGGAGAAGGCAAATGTTTAATGCTTAAGCATCGATTCCGCGCGATACGTCCAAACTTTTTATGCATTAGCTAAGCAGAAAGTAAGTTATGAAGTTTTTGTAGAGCTCAAACAAAAGACGGATTGTCGGAATTTGAAAATCGCATTACTCCGGGTTCGCGTAAGTCGAGATATTCAAATGATTCTGTTTTTTAATATACTTCTTTGATACATCAATACTTTTATAACATTTGAAACACGTATGAGCTCATAAATCATGCAACCGAAATCTCAAATGTATATTGAGTATTATTCCTAGGCTTACCGTATTTTTTGCGTCCAAAACAGAACCTGCTTTTGAAATTACTTAAAATCATAACTGTTTACTGAAGTTTATTTATGCAGTTCTATTTTTCAATAGACATGACTTTCAGAAAGGATTTGTTTGTTTTAATTACATCATTCAATTTACAACAAGAAAGTTCTGCGCTAATTTTACTGTGTAGCATATGTTAAACAGTAGATACTCTTTTTGAAGATTTAGTGTTAAACACATAATTGGGGGGAAAAAACCTTTTTAACTGGAATAGATGTCATCAGGTAAAGACATCGCAGACTGAACGATTTTCTAATCATTAAAGCATAAAATATCAGTTATTTGAAACCCCATAAAATTGTTTACCACTGCTACAGTATCTTGTGTACGTCAGTGTACTGCAGATACGAGAAGATTGCGAAATATTGAAAGAGGATACTAGCCTATAATGAATAATTTTGTTATTAAAGATAGAATGCAACTAGGAAGAAATTGCTTCTTGTGTAGATTATTTAAGATAAGTATATGATAAGATTTTTCATGGAGCTTGAAGTTTATTTTCAAGTAACAATTTGTAGAAAAATGAAAAGCAATTGAAAATAACAGTTTCAATAAGCAAAATTACCAACTCTGAATAAACAACGAAAAGAATTTAGAATCCATTACAAATTCGAAGTTTCTTTTAATTGAATTGGATGATTATAGTTATGTTGCAAACTTTTATATTTATATCTTGGATTTGGGAGAAATTATCCTAATGCTTGCTTGATGATGAGGGTCCGAAAGCCCCGCGTATGGCACCACTCGCCGATTGGTAACTACGCCACTGGTACAAAACAGATATTTTTGGATCCTGCTGAACCCACCGATAACAGGTTAAGTAAATTCAAGTTAAGCCTATCGGAGCTGAAAATTATTTCAATGTACTACAAGTACTCTCTTTTAAAGTTACTTTCAGTACAAACACTAAGTACTGATAGATCAAATTTCTTCGAGCACACAAACATACAAAACTCATTTCAGAATCTTTCCCTTTAAGCAAAATATTTACTTTTTAAAAGTAGTAACTCTTAATGACTTTTCTAAGATTCCTTCCATCCCCCTTCTTTTATTATCATTACGATTGTTGCATACTGGGGAATAAAACTCATATAGCTCATTTGTTGTCAAAGGCCATCATTGGTAGCTACGCCCCTGGTAAATGGTTTTTCTTGATAATTGATTGCGCTGAGAATCGGAGAGGAATTGAGGATGAGGATAATTTAAGTAATCGCTAAATATCAGGCATTTACTTTTTTAATATTCAAATATCGGACTTATTCTTTGTATACTGAACATAATATATACTTTCAAATAGAATAAAGCAAAAGCTTTCACGTGGAGTGCATTATAAGCTCGAAATAAGTTTAGACGTTATTCTCAACAACAAATTAATGTATATGATGCTGCTGTACTTGACAGTAAATCAGACCTAGAAATATATCTTCAGCAGTGAAATATTTGACTCTAGTGTAATGTTACTGAAACAAAAAGTGAAAAAATATACTGAAAAGTCATTAAGAGTTACCACTATTAAAAACTAAATACTTTACATTTAAGTTAAGATTCTTATCGTTGACTTTAAGGCTTTTGGCTTTTATGTATGCGTGATGTTATGGTATCAGTACTTTGTGCTGATTGTGACGTAGATATCTGGGAGGAGCCTACTTCTGTACGGACTTGATGTTATGGGTGTAGAACGCTATAGACTTGCAGGGCAAACCTAAACTAACAGCTTGGCGCAATTGCCGATAATTTTCTGGTCTTGTTTACTGGCTCTGTAATTTGGAAATTACGTAAGGGGCAACACTTATAGCAATAGACAATGAATGCTATTAGGGATGCTTAAAGCATGGGCCCGGGTCCAGGGCCTCAAGCTCAGTGAGGGCCTCATTTTGTTCTCGACCCTGACTTATTAAAATTATGATCCGGATAATTTTAATGGTCAAATATTATTCCCGTACATATTCTTTGAAAAACAGCGGAATTTCAAACTACATGTCAACTGGCAAAAGACTGTATTATAATGTAATGACCGTTGTTCATATCGAGGCCTAGTCTTTTTTCATAAACAATCATTCAACTCATTTAGTCGAAATGCGGCCTCCGGTAGAGCCGGTTTGTGCCAGGTTTTTGAGATTGTGAGTCGAGCACATTTGTTTCAAATCACCGTTTGAACGAGTATTTGATAATGCATGATATGTACTTTTAAAGGTTTCAGGTAGGGCTTACTTTTGAGTAGGAGCTCAGGGCCTCAAAGAGTCTTAAGACGTTCCTGAATGTTCATGAATGTTTGCTTTCTAACATTCAAATGATTCTGTCTTTTAATACTTCTTTGATGCATCAATACTTTTATAACATTTGAAATACGTATGAGCTCATAAATTATACATCCGAAATCTCTAATGTATATTGAGTATTATTCCTAGGCTTACCGTATTTTTTGCGTCCAACACAGAACTTGCTTTTGAAATTACTTAAAATCATAACAGTTTACAGAAGTTTTTTTATTCAGTGGTATTTTTCACTGGACATGACTTTCAGAAAGAGTTTGTTTGTTTTAATTACATCATGCAATTTACAACAAGAAAGTTCTGCATTAATTTTACTGTGTAGCATATGTTAAACAGTAGATACTCTTTTTGATGATTTAATGTTGCACACATATTGAGAAAAAAAACCCCTTTTTAACTGGAGTAGATGTCCCAGGTAAAGACATCGTAGACTGAATGATTTTCGAATAATTGAAACATGAAATATCAGTTCTTTGAAACCCCATAAAATTGTTTACCACTGCTAGGGGCTCTGCACTGGCGTAGCTAGTCCTGATTGGGCCCTGTATCAAAATTTCTTGCACACCCTTTTTGGAGATTCCTTAATGTATTAACATTTTTTTTCTCACATATGTTGGGACCCTGTATCACAACAAAGCCTTTGATTTTGAATTTTCTGTTTCAACAATATGTGTTCGTCAAATAGGTTATCAATATTTATGGAATCTTTTAAAATTTCATTAATGGTGTGTAGTGTGCAATAAAAATGCTGTTTTGTCACCACCATTAAACAATTTCAAAAATCCGTGTCTTGTTGTAGATTGACATTAAATACAAGGACGTCTTATGACTTTTAGAGGTCTTGGGCCCAGGGAACAACTTTTTAAAGTCTTGGGCCCCTATGCGAAAGTATCTAAGCATATGCTATGATCTTTAAGAACAAAATACATAGCATGCTTTGTCAAATACTCGCCCAAACGGTAATCTGAAACAAGTAAATGTGCATGACTTACAATCTTACAAACCTAGGCTCTAACCGGCTCCACCGATGGCCGCATTTCCACTAGATAAGTTGGATGACTGTTTATGGCAGTGATCTTCAAACTGTGTTCCATGGAACCCTGGGGTTCACTAAGCATACCACGAGTCACAATAAAAATAATAGAGAAGAAATAAATATGTATGCAAAATGGATTCACATTCTTTGAGAAGTTTATATATTTACAAGTATCTCTAAAGCCAATCCTTATTCCCCAAAACTAAAAATTTTATTTATATATAATAATTTTATGCACACAACACTTTTTAAGCGTTTATATATTATAATATAATAAAATAATATTAAAACATTTCATCTTGATATATATATTTCCTACTAGATTATAAATATTCTATTGTTTACTATCTCGGTTTCCACGAGATGATTTTATACTCGTTAGTTAGCACAACGTCTTTCAAATCTAAATAGTTTTCTAATGGAAAATGCACCTTCTTGCCTTTGTGGAAAAAAACATTTACAACGAAGGTGAGGAAAGATCTTATCAACAGATTCTATGTTAAAATCCAAATTTAAGCAAGAACAGCTTCTAAATTTTAGGTTGCAATTCATGCAAAATACACACGGAATTTCTCATACAGCTATAAACATTTTAATGCCATTCAGAACATTGTGTTTAAGTGAAATATATTTCTCAACGTAAGTGGCTACAAAAACAAAGTATTAACACAAATTAAACTCAAAATATGCAATGCAATGGCATTTGATCTCAATTGATCTGGACTTCGACAGTTTGTGTGAAAAAAAGCAAGCCCATATTCCAGTTTTTAATATACTGCATGGAAATAAGACTCTTGGATCACAAATTAATATTATTAACAAGTAAATTATATTAAAAAATTACATTTTAATTTTTTAATAATAAATGCAATAATTTTCAAATGCAATAATTTTCAAATTGTCTTTACATTAAGTGCCTGCAACATGTTGATCTCCTTTAAATATTATTTTGACATATATTCTTCGAAGTATGTGTATGGAATGGGTTTCCACTTTCTGGAGCTAGGGGTTCCACGAAAGCACCTTTAAGCTCTAGGGGTTCCGTGAGTTGAAAACGTTTGAAGACCAGTTTATGGTATTAGGTGTAGGCCAAGACATGGATAACGGTCATCTTATAATAACTATTTTTGCCATTGGAGATACAGTTCTTTGTTTTTCGGAGAATAAGCAATAATACTTGGCCATTAAAATTTTCCGAATCTTTATCTTACTAAGACTGAGTTGAGAATGAAGCGAATCTCCCACCGAAGACGAGGCCCTGGGCCAGGGCCAGGTAAGACGTCCCTGTTGAAGCATAAACTTTTTTACATATTATTAAGCAACGAGACAAAAAATGAATAGAGGTAAAATGACCAAAAACCTGTAGACGAATTACTTTACACAGGAAAGCAACATAAACACATTGCGTCTGTTATATTGGCAAAAGTATTAAAGTATCCGACTACCCTAAAATTGTGAATTTTGTCGAAAATTGAAAATTTTTTATGATTTTATCTTACATGCCATTTTATTAGCTTTATAAAAAAAATTTATTCTTTTCCATTTACTAGAACAAAAACTGTACGTGTTTTATAAAGTCAGATGCCACTATCTTAAGCAAAATATGTCATACTTTAAAATGCGTTTTACTCGAAATGTGATTTTAAAAAAAAAAATGCTCAAAAGGCGACAGTGATTGCTCAAAATGTTTTGAAAATAATGAACTGAAACTTTTTGTGTATATTCTATGTAATAGTAGAAGTGTGTTTTAACCTGCATCTTTATCAATATAATTGTTTTTTTACAAAATATACAGTCACTTATGTAAATATAATCGCTGTTTCCTTTAAGCAATTTCATATAATAAATAAGATAAAGTGCTGTAGTTTTTGTAAAAATAAAAACATCTCTTATCCTAAAGGTCATTTCAAAAATGAATAGCAAACAATACATCAAAATTAAAAAATTGTTCTTAAACTTTGAGTTCAAAAAGAGCCGGTTTATGTAATTTTTTGTAAATTTGTACCAGTTTTTTCCCGTTTTAGTAATAATAATTTCTTTTTCTTTTCTTAATTTTAAAGCATATTTTTCTTAAAATCTACTAAATAAACCTAAAAACTAGAAAAAGATGTACGATGACTATTTGACACTGATCTTGTGCATTTGAATCTCTGTTAAATGACGAGGATGAGACACCATGAGCTGACACTCCTCCTCTCCTAACTTCCACACCACACCACGAGAGGACGTTTGAGTTTCGATAGATTTAACGTGCAACAGCCCCCTCTAACGGCGAGTAAAGTTACAGAATAGCCTTGTAGAGAGGCTGATGCTCGCTAAACTCCTCTTATTGGTGTAATGTGTTTGTTTGGGAGAAGAGATGTCAGCTCAGGTAACGCTCTTGTCCCTTCACCGAGGTTTATATTTTTACGAGGTGCTTTATAGTGCAATATTAATAAACGGTCCCTCCAGTGCATGAATAAGTATATAATAGTAAAATAAGGACGTTAATCAATTTGTTAGAACAGAATCCTTTCATTTTTTCCTTAACATTTGTTATTAAGTAATTACTTCACGCTCGTTTTAAAAGGAAGTGTAAAATCTTTAAAGTGGGTTGATAAATGAATACCAAGCTTGCTTGGGAACTAAACGCAAGGGGTTTCGCGTCAAAATGATTACCCGATCGGAACATCCGCTCATGCACCTAAGCGCCCAAGGTCATGGAAACTTAGATGGGCACAGTAGGCCTTTGCCCTCTATGAGCTGTTGCGCCACTGAGTTTAGTTTAGTAAAATTTTTAAAATATGATTCATGGTCCTCGTGTTTCTTTATACGTTAAGGTCTCAAAAATTAAGGTAACAAGAGCTCTGAGGGGCAAATGATCCGCACTAATAAGTCTTAATTATACATTCGAAAAATATTGGAGAGCACGTGCATTAATGAAATACTTCTAACGTTGTATGTGGCATTTATAAAATAAATAGTTTGGTGTACCGATGAAACAATTGCCTCTATAAGTATTGTGACTAATTTGAGACGTAATATGTACCTGTGACTTCCTACATTGAATGAATTTTTTTCATTTCCTGAATAAACGATTACTCTGAATGGGTTTGTTACCAGGGATGTCTTAAGATTTCTTGAGGCCCTGGGACACTACGCAAAAGTGGGCCCTGGGCCCCTACACAAATGTAGGCTCTACCTATGACCTTTAAGCTATTCAGTACATAGCATACGTTGTCAAATACTCGTACAAAGAATAACCCGAAACAAATAAATGTGCATGACTTACGATGGCACATACCAGCTCGACCGACTTCCACCTTTTGACTGAATAAGGGTGTATGGGGATAGGCCTAAATCTATATATGGACGACGGTCATCATATGTAGCGAGTTGACAAATCGTTCGAAATTCACAGTATTTCCGAGAATGCAAACAGAGAAAAAATATTTGACCGTTGAAATTTTTTGAATTTTGATTTTATTAAGGCTGAGTCAAGAACGAGACGAGGATCCCCATTGTAGCCAAGGATCTGGCCCCGGGCCCAGTTGGTTCATGTCTTAAGACGTCCCACTTGTTACCTTACTTTTTGAGACCCCTACGCAGTGCAACAGTAATAAACGCTCTCTTAGTCACTTAAAATATAATTTACAGAAGTTATGTGATGGTGATACTGGAATGGAATGAAACTTTTAATAAACCTATGCAATATACTTATATAAGTCAGACCTCTATTTAACGAAGTAGATAAATTCCGAAAAAAAGTTCGTTAAATAGAGTTTAATATTTTAATTTAAAAACCACATAATATAAGTTTTAAATGGTACTTTTCCGTTAGTCGGAAGCAAATGTCGCCAATTGTGAACCAAACGCGAGCCAAGTCGCCAAGTGAAGCAAATGACAAAACAGTCAATGGAGTATAAGTCGAAAGCGTTCAACTATAAACAAATATTAATTCATAGTAAGCAAAACAAGTTCAACTATAAACAAATATTAATGAATTGTAAATAAAATAGTTTTATACCCAAAAAAGAATGCTTATAAATATTGGTTTTTCCAAAACACGGTGATGTGCTTGACAATTTGCTCAAATGGATCGTTTACTCTTTGTCTCCACATAAATCCAGCGAGGAATTTTCATCATTTTTTTAAAACAAAAATTAAGACGGGAGAAAGAAAGGAAAACGTGCTTTGTTTTGAACGAAGTCAGAGAATGGAGCACATGGCGCCAAATGAACATTCCTCTTGAAATTTGGCGGAATTCTACATTACTGGCGATTTTTCACTTGCGCTCAGCTAACTGAAAAGTACCTTTTAAATTCATAAACATTAAAAAGTAATTAATCACACTTATTTTGGAAAAAATATCTATTTTTTTTAAATCTAATCTACCAAAAAGATGAAAATGGAAAGCAAGGGGGGAAAATGACATTCTCCAGGAATACACTGTATTTTCAACTTTAAAGAATAATTTTGTATTAAAACTAATAAATTTGTAACTACTTTTTTTAATTTTACATTTACGAGTAATTTTAATCGAACATTATTTTAAAACTAGTAATATTTTAAGCATACACTACCATACGCTTCCTTATATTTAATTACTGATAAAACCTAATAGTTTTATTTAAGTTTTCTGTTTGAAAAATTATGCCCATTTCAGTGCTCTGGATGAATTAGCTCTTCGTAATACCAGTTCAAGATCATTGATCATCGTAAAATGTACTAAAGAAGAGAATAATTTGAAATATTCAGAAATACACTGCTGGCCACCGTGAATGCAACACCAAGAAAGACAAGAGTTAGCACAACAAAATTTATTTGGTAGATAACATGTTGATCAAGTCTCAAATGATTAAATTTATAGACTTCTGTGAAGTGTGGTTCCTGCCAGAATCAGAAGCCAGAGTAGCCGCCATTGTTGGAGATCACCGCTGCCACATGCCTCAGCATTGATTCAAAGAGATTTTGGATGTGTTCTTGGGGTACAGAAGACCAAGCAGCTTTCACACGTTGCCACAGTTGATCTGGTGTGGCAGCTGGGGGGTGTAATCTGGGACAATCGTTGAGTAACCATGGACCACATGTTTTCTATCGGTGAAAGATCCGGTGAGCAAGCCGGCCCGGGAAACAATTCAATCTGGTTATTGACAAAGAACCTTTGGACAATGCGTGCCACGTGTGGTCGCGCATTATCCTGTTGAAATATGGCTGTGGCCAGGCCCTGAAGATAAAGAAGGACAAATGACTCCAACACCTCGGATATGTTGCGCTGGCTCTTTAAAGTACCGGCAATGCGTACTAGAGGAGTGCGAGAGTGACATCTAATACCGCCCCATACCATAATACTCGGTGCAGGACCAGTGTGGTGGTGCATAACGCAACTGTTCAGCATCCTCTCTGCACGGTGCCTCCAGACTCGAAACCGACCATCGTGGTGTTGCAGACAGCTGCGTGACTCGTCAGTAAAGACAACTTTATTCCATTCTGCCACCCATATACTTCTTTCATCACACCATTGGCGGCGGAGACGTCTGTGGTTCTGCGTCAAGGGTAGACCAAGCAATGGATGTCTTGCGGACAGGCCACTCTGCTGTAAACGGCGTCGAATGGTACGCGCAGACACTGAATGATGCGTTACAGACTCAATGTGATGTGCTATGGTTCGTGATGTGACTGAGCGATCCGTCACTGCCCTGCGCACAGTTTGCCTGTCCTCACGTGAAGTGGTGCACTGAGGTGGATGCGATCGACCACATCGGTCCATCGTACCCTCCTGAATCCAACGGTCACATATCCGCATTGCAGTTGTTTGGTTTCGTGCAACACGACTACCGATTTCCCTGAAAGATAATCACAATCTCGGTAGGCTGCTATCCTTCCTGTGTTGAACTCGGATACTTGATCAAAAGCTGATCGCTGTTTTCTACGAGACATAAATGATCGTTTTTTGAAAAAAAACCACAAGAAAAACACAATTGCTGGACTTGAAATCGTCGAAATCTCAAAGCCTTAAATAGCGCTTTGAGATGGCGCCACAGGCGTGCGTGATGTGTGTCTGCGCTGAAATTCTAATAATTTGAGAGAGAGAATATCTCACCTCCGCTAATGCATGCTGTAAATTTCATGTTATTTGGTGCTTCCTTCAGGGTGTTGCATTTACGGTGGCCATCAGTGTATTTCAAAAATATGAAGAAAAAAATCGAACTACTAGAGAAAAATTCATTAAAAAGAAAATGCACTTCTCTATTTGGAGGTTATTTTACGAAGAAAATAGTAAAATGTTTTTGGTCCCTTGAAAAAGTTCACAAATTAGAAAAGCTTGTAAAATAACGGTTCGTTATATGTAGATCGACTGTATTTATTTTCTTAGTTATATCTCGAGTTCCTACAAAAATAAATGATACCAACTGAGAAGAAACATAACCAATTAGTGCGTATGATTATACCAACACCAAATAAAATTAGCAATCCCCTATCTAAATTACATGCAAATTATAAAAGCATTGAGTTTAAAAAATTAATTATAAATTAGTAAACGAAGAATAACAATTTGGCATTATATTCACATAATATATATTTAACACTTAGTCACTTGTTTAAAATTATGAAAGGGTTTTTTTTGTTTTGTTTTTGTGTAATGTATAATTTATTTCGAAGTAACGGTCCCTCTCTGTGTTGAAAGTAATATATTAAGTTATTTGTAATACTTGCTTCAAAACTTTCCTATAACGGGGCTTGAGAGCTCGGTCTTAAAAGGGTATGTCTGCAAGGGTTTGCTTACAGTAGGGGTTTTCAACCCGTGGCCCATGAACCACGGAATCATTTTAGTGGTCCTTCATTTTAGTCTGAAGTAATATCAGGGAAAAATCATTTTGTTTGCTTTTTGTTGTAAAAAAAACACAATTTTTGTTATTTTTGATATTTAAAACATTTTATTGAGAAGCTTATTATCCGATCGACCCGCCTCGTTCCACTACTGTCCGTGATGACAGGCGGATTGTGTGCATGGCAGTGATGGATCGCGCAGCCACATCACAAACCATACCACAACAGATTCAGTCTGTAACGCATCATTCGGTGTCCGCTTTTACCATTCGTCGCCGTTCGCAGCAGAATAGAATGTCCGCAGAGCGTCCATAGCTTCGTTTACCTTTTACTAGAAACATCAGGCCTTTGCACCGCCAATGGTTCGCAGACTTGGACAACGAGATGAAAACGTATCCGGACTTTGGTTCGGATATTTGACGCTCCGGATAATAAGCATTCGGATAAAGTACGTTCTACTGTAACAGGAAAAAGTTTTCAAAAAGTTCCTCTACCACTTTATAGGCTCAGTCCGGGAATTTTGGAATCTTACCTTGTAGTTTCGTTACAGTGTAAAAAAAAATTAAAGAATTAAATAGTTGTGAATCAGGTCGTGAAATATTACCACTACCTAAACAAAACTATTTTTTTATATTTATGTAAAAAAAATGCTTGCCGATTGTCAATTCTATTTTGTTTACTATGTTCATTTTGAAGTAACGGCGCATAAGAGCACCGAGAGTAACTTAAAAGAAAAAAAAATGACTATTTTTTATTTAAATAATTGATTTTTTTCCCGAGGGAAATTATTCTCATCTATTTAGAGTTAGTTTTCTTTGGGGCATCTTTACTTCTTGATTGTGCTGAACCCAGTGGCGCACACAAGGGGGCGGTGTCCTCGAAACCGGACACCCGCAAAGCCCTAGATTTTTTTTCTCGATTGATTATAATTCTATGTACATGGTATGTAAAATGTAATTAAGTATTTGTTGTTAATAATTAATTTTATTAATTAATGATAATTATTAATTCAATATATAATTTTTTACCGTTTTTTTGTGAAAGAAAATTGACAACATCAGAAAAATATGTTGGGTGGTGTAATGGAGCATGATACCAGAATAAGCGACTTTCGGCCCTGGACCTCTCCCTCCCTTTGAAAAATTCCTGTGTGTGCTACTGGCTGAACCTAACACATCAGATTAGGATTGTAATACAAGTAAATTTTAGTTGAAAACCTTCAAGTGTCTTAGATTTTCAAAAACAGAAAGGTATGCTTACGGGTGTGATAAGATCTACAACAATAAATGATAGCTTCGAGATATACTCTGAATAGCTCGTTGAATATTTGTAGTGTTATGATAATAAGCAAACCACAAAAATAAAACCCTTAAGAGAGAAGTCACTAAATATTAAAAAATACTAAATTAAAAAAGATAAATACTTCTTTTACTCATGTAAATTATTCTGTGTGTAAGTTTCAAACCGTGTTGCATCCTTCACTAAATGAGCCGTTTTTTTTAAAGTGGTGAAGTCCATTTTTTAAAAAAAAGTTAGTTACTATAACGTTGAATTCAATCTTCTATGAGCTAAAATGCAATTGAATTAAAAAATGCTAAAATTAAAAATGCAATTCTCTCAAAATGTTGTTTTTAAAATGATATGTACCTTTTCCTCAGAATCTAATATATGAATGCACTTGCAATTTTTTCTGCATATTACTGATATGTAACTATACATACTGAAGTGAGCTTTTTGAGATATTCCTTAAATATTTGGCTGAAGGCCAGATATTATAACAAAAAAATGACAATTTTTAATAAATTCATAGTGATTCTTTTACGTTGCATGTTTTTGAAAAAACTAAACAATATTTGAAAAATATCACTTCAGTACAAATATAAAGTTTTTATATTTACAGTTTAAAAAAGCTCAGTTTAATATAGTCGGTATAGGAAGTACTGACTCCCCTTGAAAGGGCAGTGACAGACCGAATTGTTTACTGTACAGAATACAGTACACAATACAAAAATTCTAAGGTGTGTTAAAGGTAGAAAATTATTGTAAGTATTCATATACAAAGTTTTAACGGTCAACCAGGTTTGAGTAATTTATTTTCATTAACGGCACATTTTGAGCTTGCACGCGGGATAATGATGATAGACTTTGTAGTTTTCAATTTTAATCAAATGATGCGGACGACACCTAAGTTAACAATTGAAGCTCCTAAATATTAATAATCCGTTGTCTAAAGGAGACTGTCCGCTCTGCACAGTGGATCTTCAGTTTCCCTCGATTTGACAACACCGGACATATATTCAAGACCGTGTTGGATCTTGATAAACTAATCGAGTGCAGGTCAAACTAATTTAAGTTAAACTAGCTGGTATACCTGTTCTTCGCCTGGGTGAACTGAAAAATGAAACAATACAGATTGTGTGAAGGATAAAGAAGTTTTTAATGAGTTCCTTTTACGTAAATTGCAAATGAAACAAAAAAAAACATTTTTGCATTTCTCAGCTGAACAAATAAACCATATTTGTTAAATTTATAGCATGAAGGTCTAATAGCTGATAAAAAGGATTTTTTTTATATTTATAACGAATTGTGTGTGTAACTCTCTTGTGGGTCGATTTTTGAAAACTCCTTTATAAGCTAATCTCTGCTCAGCAAAAGTAACACATTGTTACAAATTTTGTGTATTGAATGCTTAAAATAGTGTAAATAATTTATATCAGAATGTATAATACTTTTCTGTTAACTTTCTGTTGCATTTATTTTACATAATATTTGCACAAGCTATACGCTGTTCCTTACATTATAATGGTTATTCAATTTAAACACAGCGAAATGTTGGTGAAAGAGCCAAGTTGGCGATTGATTGAATGATGCAGAAGTTGCTTTGCTGTAACGCAACCTGGAGGGGAGCTGCAACAAAGAGGATATAGCAAAAAAACCTCCACAAAAAAATACACATACTTGCCAGTTTTCATAGTGACTCATTGAATGGTGTTGGAGGGACCGAGATCATATATATATATATATATATATATATTAACACATTATAAAGGAGAACCTATCCAAACCAAATTTCTCTGTGCTTGGCGACCCTGTTGGGAACTTGGCAATTGATAAAACGGTGTAGAAGTTGATATGCTGTAGCGCCACCTAGTGGGGAGCTGCAACAAAGAGGATAGCACAATAACCTTCTTCACAGAAAAATACATATACTTGCCAATTTTCATAGTGATCAGTTGAATGGTGTTGAAGTGAAAAGAGGTAATATAAACAAACATCGTTAATTCATATATCGAGATTGAAAGTTTTCTGTGTACTACAATAAACTAAAATTCACAATCAGTACAAAATAGAAAGTACCGATATACTACAAAATCCTATAAGCATACCAACGAGTGGCGGCAACGCAATTTAAATGTCTATTCATTAGTACAAAATATTTAGTTTTTAAAAGTGGTGACTTTTTAATATTCCGTACCCTCTTTTGTTTTATTATCATTGTAATAGTTAGTTGCATACTGGGAATAAAACTAATGTTACTCATTAATTATCAAAGACCACCATCGTCACAAACGTAATATTTCATTGTCGAGTCCTTAAAGTAGGGGATGGGCATTAAGTCGATCGCAATCCACCGATTGGACCGCCAAGACACTTTGGATTGACCGCCTTTACTAAGACGCGCATACTAAAAGAAACATATTTATGGAACACTGAAGCCAGTTAGAGCCCAAAGAATCGGCTTTTCACAATCAGTGTGACTGTGTTTACTTTAGCAAATAATTCAATAAATGTCTAGACGACATATATACCTACATTGCTAGCACACGATGGCACTTAATGCGTCCATTGCCGCATTTAGGGAAAAAAAGGTGTGATCACTGCGATGTCAGCCATACAAATGAATTTCTCCCACATGCCAACTAAAGGGGGAGAATGAATGTTGATCATAGGACTTCCCTCGATAGCACGGGATTGGCTATTGAGACATCACCCCACACTCGGCGCTTTTACGGAATGGATTCTTGTTGATGTCTCGTCCCGCAATGGCGAAGGATTCGGCCGCAAACAAATTATGTACTACGTCAGTTTTAGATTCACTGGTTCACGTATGTTCTCCGCTCCCTGCATTGAATACGTCCCCACTCCACGATCCAGAAGTCGCTCCTAGTTGTTCAAACATTCAACTTGACAATTTTGTTTTATTTGTGTTTTTGTAGCAAAAATAGTATTGTGATATTTTAAAAGAGGTGTACAATGTCGAAAACAAGTGTTAAGAAAAGAAAACATACAATTTTAATACAGAATGGCCACACTTACGCCACTGAGTGGACTGCAACACCTTAGAAACATTATAATTATCCTGTACCCTGGAAAAGTCCACCCACCCTTGCTTTAAAGCAGTGATACCCAAAGTGGTCTATATGGACCCCCAGGTGTCTATGACGACCTTCAAGGGGTCCACGGTAGCGAAAAAATAATTTGGAGATCTATGAAGTATTAATGGGGGTCTACGATGATGGCTCTCATTTAATCAGATCATGACATTAATTTTAAAAGAAAATTTTATCAAGAATCAATTACATATTTAGCAAATATATTTTCTAAATTTTATGAGGTTAATTTGCAGTTCCTAGGCAGCAGCATAATTTTTATTAAAACGATCATTATTTCGGCGTTTTTCTGCTAAAGGAGTAAAAAATTAACTTTGAAAATTTTCCCAGTTTCTCAATATGTTACAGAAAATCTGCCCAGAAAAGGACATTTTAAACTACGTTTAACATTTCAAAGCCCTTTATTCAGATTTTGAAATTAGATTTGAGAATGCTTTGATTATAGTGATACCACAGTAGGCAATGAATTGATACGGTCACATCGAAAGGGGAATGTCAAATTACGAGAGGAATTGATAGGAATAGACTCTAACGAAGGTATTAAATTAAAGTTTAGAAACTGATATCAGCATTTTTGGCTTCAAAAAGATATTCCTTTTATTTATCCCTAGTAATGGAATTTCTTGAGAAAATTTTTAATTGCTTTTCCCAGTGAGAAATTTCAGCAAAATTTTGCCAAACTCCAGAAAAAAAAAGACTGGACACTACTAATTTATGAGATTTAGGGTTAAATCTGACAAGATTGATTCCAAATGTGGAAATTTTTTTATTGAAACACTAGATTCATCCCTCCCATTAAAAACATTTGTTTGTTGTTCAGTTATTTTATGCATTAATTAAATTTTAATTTCATTAATTAACATATGCTTCTTAAGTTTTAAACACTATACTTCACTACAGTTAGAAATTTAAATCTTTTAAAGTAAGTAGCACACTATACCAGCTGTCAAAAAGACATTTGAATTGATAAATTAAAAAAAATCAGTATTAGGTAAATAGAGAGGTAAAACTATGAAACAAAAAAGTTTGGAAACCTGTGGCCTAAACCTATATATGGACGACGGCCATCATATGTAGGTAGTTGACATATCGTTCGGAATTCCCAGTTTTTCGGAGAATGCAACCAGAAAAAATATTTGACCTTTGAAATTTTTTGAATTTTGATTTTATTAAGGCTGAGTCAAGAAAGAGACGAGAGGCCCCCATTGTAGCCAAGGACCTGGCCCCGGGCCCAGTTGGTTCGTGTCTTAAGACGTCCCACTTGTTACCTTACTTTTTGAGACCCCTATGCAGTGCTCTCTTAGTCACTTAAAATATAATTCTTTAAATTAAAATATAATTTATAGAAGTTATGTGATGTGTCACTGGAATGGAATGAAACTTTTAATAATCCTATGCAATAGACTTATATAAGTCAGACCTCTATTTAACGAAGTAGATAACTTCCGAAAAAAAGTTCGTTAAATACAGTTCAATATTTTAATTTAAAAACCACATAATATAAGTTTTAAATGGTACTTTTCCGTTAGTCGGGGGCAAATGTCGCCAGTTGTGAACCAAACGCGAGTCAAGTCGCCAAGTGAAGCAAATGACAATACAGTCAATGCAGTATAAGTCGAAAGCGTTCAACTATAAACAAATATTAATTCATAGTAAGCAAAACAAGTTCAGCTATAAACAAATATTAATGAATTGTAAATAAAATAGTTTTATACCCAAAAAAGAATGCTTATAAATATTGGTTTTTCCAAAACACGGTGATGTGCTTGACAATTTGCTCAAATGGATCGTTTACTCTTTGTCTCCACATAAATCCAGCGAGGAATTTTCATCATTTTTTTAAAACAAAAATTAAGACGGGAGAAAGAAAGGAAAACGTGCTTTGTTTTGAACGAAGTCAGAGAATAGAGCACATGGCGCCAAATGAACATTCCTCTTGAAATTTGGCGGAATTCTACATTACTGGCGATTTTTCGCTTGCGCTCAGCAAAAGTACCTATTAAATTCATAAACATTAAAAAGAAATTATTCACACTTTTTTTTGGAAATTTAATATCTATTTATTTTTTATCTAACCTATCAAAAAGATGAAAATGGAAAGCAAGGGGGGAGGGGATGACATTCTCCAGAAATACACTGTATTTTTAACTTTAAAGAATAATTTTATATTAAAAGTAATAAATTTGTAACGACTTTTTTAATTTTACGTTTACGAGTAATTTTAATCGTACATTATTTTAAAACTAGTAATACTTTAAGCATACACTACCATACGCTTCCTTAAATTTAATTACTGATAAAATCTATTAGTTTTATTTAAGTTTTTTGTTTAAAAATTATGTCCACTTCAGTGCTCTGGGTGAGTTAGCTCCTCGTAATACCAGTTCAAGATCATTGATCATCGTAAAATGTACTAAAAAAGGGAATAATTTGAAATATTCAGAAATATTTCAAAAATATGAAGAAAAAAAATAATCGAACTACTAGAGAAAAGTTCTTTAAATAGAAAATGCACTTCTCTATTTGGGGGTTATTTTATGTATAAAATAGTAAAATGTTTTTGGTCCCATGAAAAAGTTCACAAATTAGAAAAATTCGTAAAATAACGGCTCGTTATATGGAGGTTTGACTGTATTTATTTTCTTAATCCTCTCTCGAGTTTATTCAAAAATAAATGATAACAACTGAGAAGAAACATAACAAATTAGAGTTTATTATTATACAACACTAAATAAAATTAGCAATTCCATTCAGTTTAAAAAATTAATTTTAATTTACTAAACGAAGAGTAACAATTTGGCATTATATTCACATTATATATATTTAATACTTATTCACTTATTCAAAATTATGAAAATGTTTTTTTGTTTGTTTTTGTGTATTGTATAATTCATTTCGAAATAACGGTCCCTCTCTGTATTGAAAGTAATATATTAAGTGAATTGTAATACTTGCTTCAAAACTTTCCTATAACGGGGCTTAAGAGCTCGGTCTTAAAAAAACATATCTGCAGGTGTTTGCTTACATTAGGGGTTTTTAACCCGTGGCCCATGGACCACGAAAGGCAAGCTGAAGTCATTTTAGTGGCCCTTCATTTCAATCTGAAGAAATTTCAAGGAAAATTGCCTTGTTTGCTTTTTGTTGTAAAAAACACCATTTTTTTTGTTGTTATTCTTGATATTTGCAACATTTTATTGATATGCTTGTTATGCGATCGCACCCACTTTAATGCACCACTGTCCGTGTCGACAGGCAGATTCTGGGCGTGGCAGTGATTGAACGCGCAGCCTCATCACGAACCACAGCACAACAGATTCAGTCTGTAACGCATCATTCGGTGTCCACTCGTACCATTCAACGCCGTTCGCAGCAGAGTGGAATGTCCGCAAGGCGTCCATTGCTTCGTTTACCCTTTACTGGAAACCACAAGTATTTGCACCGCCAATGGTTAGATGAAAGGCAGACTTGGACAATGGGATGGAACGACATTGTGTTTACTGACGAATCCCGCTTCTGCCTGCTTCATCACGATTGTCGGATTCGAGTTTGGAGATACCGTGGTGAGAGGCTGTTGAAATGTGGCGTTATGCATCATTACACTGGTCCTGCACCTGGTATCATGGTTTGGGGTGGTATTGGATTTCACTGCCGTATCCTTCTAATACGCATTGCCGTTACTCTGAACAGCCAGTGCTACATCTATGAGGTGTTGGAGTCCGTGGTCCTCCCATGCATTCAGCGCTTGCCATTAGCTGTATTCCAACAGGATAATTCTCAACCACACATGGTACGCAATGTTCCAGTGTTCTTCTTTACACATCAGATTGAATTGCTTCCTTGGCTTGCTTATTCTCCCGATCTACCGCCAATCGAAAACGTGTGGTTCCCTCTTGCAGAACCACTGAACTGGGATACATCACTTGCAGCAACACCAGATCAACTTGGCAATATCTGGAAGCC
Organism: Trichonephila clavata; assembly: GCA_019973975.1. NCBI lineage: Eukaryota > Metazoa > Arthropoda > Arachnida > Araneae > Nephilidae > Trichonephila > Trichonephila clavata. Next base: position 67,394 of record BMAO01036408.1, on the reverse strand, counting down.
GCATGGACTGCTGTAACCCAAAGCTACATCCAAAGCCTGCTTGATTCTATGCTGAGGCATGTGGCAGCTGTTATAGCCAATAATGGCGGCTACACTAACTACTGATTTTGTTATCGTCCACAAGTCACAAGAGGCTGTAATTTTACTCATTTGATCTTTCTACAACATGCTATTTGTCAAATAAATTTCGCTGTGATATCTCTGGTCCTTCTTTGTGTTGCATTTTGTGTGGCCAGCAGTGTATTTTGTATAATTTGACTTCCAGTTAACGTTTTTGAAACCGTTATAAATATATAAATCAGTAACACCATCTCTTCCCCTAGAACCAGTTATAGTTTTGTGTGAAACAAGCCTTCCTTTCTTATTTAAATTTCCTGATTACATTATTTTTTTGTTAGTCGTGTGGCTCGCGGATCATTGTAAATATATTGATGTGTCCGCGGATCATTGTAAATTTATTGATGTGTCCGCGGATCATTGTAAATTTATTGATTTGGCCCGCGGATCATTGTAAATATATTGATGTAGCTCGCGAATTATTGTGGATTTATTGATATGGCCCTAGAGCGTTAAGGCTTAAAGACTCCCAAGTATACATGATAAAAAGAAAAATTCGTCCCCAGGAGTTCAACATATGCGTAGTAGGATTGAAAAGTTCCCGGACAGAATCTATAACTTAAAAAATAAATATTACCAATTAAACTGCTAAAACACATCCTTCTTCGAAATAAGACCCTTGAGTAACATAAAATCTTTGCCATGGCTTGTAAAGGCCATCGAAACATTTCTGGAATCCATTTTTAGCTCCTTTAATTCAGCCTACAATGCACTTTTAACTTCATCTGCAGATTGGTCTTCGTTTAACATGTGGGGAACGAACGATATGTTGACACACCCTATGCATGTTAAGATACTTAGTCAGTATCCAGTGATACACGGACGAGGATATCTCAACTGATTTTGCTATTGTTTGAAGCCTGTTCTTACGTATCGCCGCAGAAACCTTTTCGATGTTTTCAAAGCAGTGCGTGGACATCCAGAGCGTTTGACGTCTTCGGCTCTCTCCCTGCCTTTTCTGAAATGTTGATGCTACTCAAAAGCTTGCATTCCCGATAATGTATCACAGTATTACACCTGCTTCAAAATTTCGGAAGTTTCCGTAGCACTTTTTCGCAAATGAACACAAAATTTAATATTCACTTTCCGCTCAATAAACGCAATTTTTTCAATCCCTCGCCGGCGACTAAATGCACCTACAAAATACGACGCTAAGACGAGCCACCGACCACGTGATTTGGAACAAGCTTTTTTTAGAAAAGAGGGAGAATGCAACACAGTAGAATATCTCGTTTATCCGAATCAATTGGGACCGGACACCGTTCGGATAACCAAAAACCGAATGCGATCCATGCAGTATATGATACTGGACACTATACAAATATTGAAAATCATCATATGCGGGAAACGTGCTTGAAGAAAAATCCAAATAGGTGTAAAATGTCGGAATTTGACCTTGATTGCATAAAATAATCACTTATTTTTCGTTGTACTATTGTACACCTTCGTTTTTTCATTGTAAGGTCTCTGATTCTCTTCAGCAGCAGTAGTTGAGTAGGACAGCACTCTGATTGTTGTTCGTACCACTCCATAGCTATCTCTAACGCAGAAAACGCGCCACATTTGATGGACCCTTGCTTCTTTCATTGTTGTTCTCCTCGTCTTCATCCGTTTCATCGTCGACAGGGTCGGATTCTTCTTGCACGGAAGTCACTATCTCGTCATTTTTTAGCATTTGGAATACACAGTCTTCTGCATTGCATGCCACCCAGATTTCTACATCAACAGAACTCAACAAAAGAGCACGTATACACACCCTCACTTGAAAACAAACTGATCTAATATTCCCGCAGATGTTTACCAAATCACCCAACTGAAATTTCCCAAATATACCTCATCTTGGGTTTTCCCGTCACTTTTGGCCTCACAGGAAACAAATGTTGAGCATTGGACTGTTCGAAAATGTATCCGGACTTTGGTTCGGATATTTGACGCTCCGGATAATAAACGTTCTTATAAACGACGTTCTACTATAACAGGAACAAGTTTTCAAAATTCCTCTACCACGTTATCTCGTAGTTTCATTGTAGTGTAAAAAAAAATGAAAGAATTAAATAATTGTTAATTAGGTCGTCAAATATTACCACTTAATAAACAAAACTATTTTTTTATATTTATGTAAAAAAAATGCTTGCTTTTCATCAGTTGAATTTTTAAGATGTTCATTTTGAAATAACGGCGCATACGAGCGCCGAGCGTAACATAAAGGATTAGTGCCACTTATTAATTTTACTTCCGAATCCTTTTTAGATTGCCCTAGGAAGTTACAGGCGTATAAGTTGTGTGTAGAGTTAGACTTCTTGATAATAAAATCGAGGTCAAGATTTCTTCCCCGGCATTCTAAGGTTTATTTCAGCTTTTTAGCCAGTTAACTGTGATTAACGAATATATACTCACCATGGAGAAGTTGCAGGATTTTGTGTCATGACGAGTATACTCACCATGGAGAAGTTGCAGGATTTTGTGTCATGACGAGTATACTCACCATGGAGAAGTTGCAGGATTTTGCGTCATGACGAGTATACTCGCCATGGAGAAGTTGCAGGATTTTGCGTCATGACGAGTATACTCGCCATGGAGAAGTTGCAGGATTTGCGTCATGACGAGTATACTCACCACGGAGAAGTTGCAGGATTTTGCGTCATGACGAGTATACTCACCATGGAGAAGTTGCAGGATTTGTCATGACGTATCTCCCATGGAGATGCGATTTTGGTCATGACGAGTATACTCACCACGGAGAAGTTGCAGGATTTTGCGTCATGACGAGTATACTCACCATGGAGGAGTTGCAGGATTTTGCGTCATGACGAGTATATCACCATGGAGAAGTTGTAGAATTTCGCGTCATGACGAGTCTACTCACCATGGAGAACTTGCAGGATTATGTGTCATGATGAGTATACTCACATGGAGAAGTTGCAGGATTTTGCGTCATGACGAGTATACTCGCCATGGAGAAGTTGCAGGATTTTGCGTCATGACGAGTATACTCGCCATGGAGAAGTTGCAGGATTTTGCGTCATGACGAGTATACTCGCCATGGAGAAGTTGCAGGATTTTGCGTCATGACGAGTATACTCACCACGGAGAAGTTGCAGGATTTTGCGTCATGACGAGTATACTCACCATGGAGAAGTTGCAGGATTTTGCGTCATGACGAGTATACTCACCATGGAGAAGTTGTAGGATTTCGCGTCATGACGAGTCTACTCACCATGGAGAAGTTGCAGGATTTTGCGTCATGACGAGTATACTCACCATGGAGAACTTGCAGGATTATGTGTCATGACGAGTATACTCGTCATGCGTTTAAAGTAGTGACCATTAGCTATTTAAGTTGTAATTTTTGAGAAAAACAAAGAATATTCTCTAATTTTAAGATGCTTAGAATATTTCAAGGTCAGGAAAGAGTAAAACAAATAAACAAAATAAAGAAAAAATAAAAAATATAAGATGAACTCATGAGCTGAAAGAGCTTAAAAATTTGCATAACGAGTTTATGCGCGACTGTGATGTGTTTTAGGTGTTAGCCTATAAGGGACAAAGAGAAAAGTTGGAAAGTTGATTTGTAATAAGTTTCCGGTCCGTCATAATACAAATACAAAGATTAAGGAAACAATAAATTAAGGATATATGAATTATATCGTGAATACTACCACTACTTAAACGAAAATATTACATATTTGATCTATATGTCTTCCCGTTCTTTAAGCACTCTTTTCACTTTTAGATTTGAACATCAGCGCTTTTTTTGCACTGAACTTTACATAAAAGATTAGAACTTTTTAGAGTGCTGACCATATAGGCGAATACCAATCGCCCAATTTCCTTCCCAGAGGGTACCTGAGCTCTAAAGATACGAAATTTTCCAGGAATTTAATTTTTCCCAGTGCACTCAAGCCAAGTAAGCACTTTAGGATACGATATGGATGCTGTCGATTTTTTGAATAAGAAAAATCCACCAACTTGGGCCGGGTCGAATTAACATTATTTGCGAATTAGGAATTCAAAGACACATGTCTGTGGAGTTAGTTCTTGACAATAACATCGAACACACACAAGAATTCGTCTCTATCTTTATTCCAGTTTTTCAATGGAAAAACAGTAATATATGTGATTTGAGGGTTCACACCTCACCTCTGGTTGGAAATGAAGATAAAGTCATTGTTCACATACACATATTTAATTAGTTAAAAAAGATGACGACACAAGATAGATTAAAATAGAAAGAATAAAAAGGAGGGCGGTGGCTGCCCTTTACACATCAGCTAGCGTAATATGTCCATCCTCTCTACGCCACGTTTTACGCTCATTTCTACATCCAACATGTCTGCCGGAAGCACAGTCACAGTTAATGAGATGGTTACAGTTAAGAGGCAATGCTACTCCAAGTGGCGGGGAAGGATACTACAAATATTGATCTAAAAATAGAGCCACTATTCAAAAAAGGAGTATTTTTTATTTGAATAATTGATATTTTTTCCCGAGGGAAACTATTCTCATTTATGTATAGTTAGTTTCCTTTGGGGTACCTTTACTTCTTTATTGTGCTGAACCCAGTGGCGCACACAAGGGGGGGGGGATCCTCGGGTCCGGACACCCGCAAAGCCCTTGATTTTTTCTCGATTGATTATAGTTCTATGTGCATAGTACGTAAAATGTAATTAAATATTTGTTATTAATAATTAATTTTATTAATTAATGGTAATTATTCATTCAATAATTAATTTTTTACTGTTTTTTGTGAACGAAAATTGACAATATAAGAAAAATATGTTGGGGGCGTATTGGAGCATGATACGAGATTAGTGGACTTACGGCCCTGGACCTCCCCCCCCTTTGAAAAATTCCTGTGTGCGCTACTGGCTGAACCTAACACATCAGATTAGGATTGTAATACAAGTAAATTTTAGTTAAAAACCTTCAAGTGTCTTAGATTTTCAAAAACAGAAAGGTATGCTTACGGGTATGATAAGATCTACAACAATAAATAATAGCTTAGAGATATACTCTGAATAGCTCGTTGAATATTTGTAGTGTTATGATATATATAATAAAGCAAACCACTGAAATAAAACCCTTAGGAAGTCACCAAATATTAAAAAATACTAAATTAAAAAAAATAAATACTTTTTACTTATGTAAATAATTCTGTGTGTAAGTATCAAACCGTGTTGCATCCTCCACTAAATGAGCCATTTTTTTTAAGTGGTGAAGTCCATTTTTTACGAAAAAATTAGTTATTATAACGTTGAATTCAATCTTCTATGAGCTAAAATGCAATTGAATTAAAAAATGCTAAGATTAAAAATGCAATTCTCTCAAAACGTTGTTTTTAAAACGACTTGTACCTTTTCCTCAGAATCTAATATATGAATGCACTTGAAATTTTTCCTGCATACTACTGATATGTAACTATACATAATGAAGTGAGCTTTTTGAGATATTCCTTAAATATTTTACTGAAGGCCAGATATTACAACAAAAAATAACAATTTTTAATAAATTCATTGTGATTTTTTTACGTTGCATGTTTTTGAAAAAACTAAACAATATAATTGAAAAATCTCACTTCAGTACAATTATAAAAGTCTAATTAATATACAGACAAAATTTGAAGTCTTTATATTTAACAGTTTAAAAAAGCTCAGTTTAATATTGTCAGTATAGGGGGTACGGACTCCCCTTGGAAGGGCAGAATCATTGGAATGGTATTAAAAGGACAATGACACACCGAACTGTTTTCTATACAGAATACGGTACACAATACAAAAATTCTACGGTGTGGTAAAGTTAGCAAACCATTGTAAATATTCATAAACAAAGTTTTAATTATCAACCAGGTGTAATTGAGTAATTTATGTTTAATAACGACGCATTTTGAACCTGCAAGCGGGATAATGAGGATGAACTTTTATAATTTTCAATTTTAATCAAATGACGTGGACGACACTTAAATTATCAATTGGATCTCCTAAATATTAATAATCCGTTGTCTATAGGGGACTGTCCTCTTTGCACAGCGGATCTTCAGTCACCCGCGATTTGACAACGCCGGACATGTATTCAAGACCATAGACCACTGGGCTGCCGAGTGAATTGAGAGAAAAAACAGTTGTTCGAGATCAATGTTGTGTGTACCAGATCATGTGCGCCATACTGGTAGCTTTGGATCTTGATGAACTAATCGAGTGCAGGTCAAACAAATTTATGTTAAACTAGCTGGTGTACCCGGTCTTCGCATGGGTGAATTGAAAAATTAAAGAATACAGATTGAAGGATAAAGAAGTTTTTAATGAGTTCATTTTACGTGAATTACAAATTAAACAAAAAAAAAAAGCTTTTTGCATAATCAGCTGAACAAATAAACCATATTTGTTAAATTTATAGTCTGAAGGCTTAATAGCTGATAAAAAGGATTTTTTAAAAAATTTATAACGCCCCGTAACTCTTTTGTGGGATGATTTTTAAAAACTCCTTCCTAAGTTAATTTCTACTCAGCAAAAGTAACACATTCTTACAAATTTTGTGTATTGAATGCTTAAAATAGTGTAAATAATTTATATCTGGATGTGTAATACCTTTCTATTAACTTTGTGTTGCATTTATTTTATATAATATCCGTACAATCAACACCGTTCCTTACATTATAATGGTGATTCAACGGAAACATAGTGAAATGTTGGCGTTAGAGCCAAGTTGGCGATTGATTGAATGGTTCAGAAGTTGCTTTGATTGTAGCGCAACCTGGTAGGGAGCTGCAACAAAGAGGATATATAGCACAGAAACCTCCACAAAAAATACATACACAAGCCAATTTTCATAGTGATTTGTTGAATGGTGTTGGAGGGACCGAGGTCATATATGCATCCATTTACACACACACACATATATATTAACACATTATAAAGGAGATTCTATCCAAACCAAATTTCTCTGTGCTTGGTGACCCTGTTGGGAACTTGGCGATTGATTGAATGGTGCAGAAGTTGATATGCTATCGCGCTACTTAGTGGGGAGCTGCAACAAAGAGGATAGCACAAAAACCTTCTCCACAAAAGAGGCATATGCATGCCAATTTTCATAGTGATCGGTATTGGAGTGAAGCGAGGTCATATAAACAAACATCTTTTAAAAATATTGATGTGTCGTGATTGAAAGTTTTCCGTGTACTACAATGAGCTAAAATTCACAATCAGTACAAAATAGGAAGTACCGATATACTACAAAATCCTATAAACATTCCAACGAGTGGCCACAACGCAAGTTAAAAGTCTATTCATTAGTACAAAGCATTTAGTTTTTAAAAGTGGTAATTCTTGGTGACTTTTTAACATTCCGTACCCTCTTTTATTTTATTATCATTGTAATAGTTAGTTGCAAACTGGGAATAAAACTAATGTTACTCATTAATAATCAAAGACCACCATCGTCACAAACGTAATATTTTATTGTCGAGTCCTTAAAGTAGGGGGATGGGCATTTTTTAAGGTATCCGACTGGTTGCGACAACCTTTTTTTTAAAAAAAATGGAGGTGTGTGGATTTTTTTGCTGTTTTTAGATTTTTTAAGTACATTTTAAGAAAAATAGGCTAAAATTAAGAACAGAAAAATAAATTATTATAACTAAAATGGGTAACAATTGACAAAAAATAACATAAACACGACCTATTCTGTACCAAAGGTTTATGAACAAAATTTCAATTTTTCTATTCTGATGTGTTGCTATGTTATTCATTGTCGAAATGACCTTTAGAATAAGAGATATTTTAATTTTTACAAGAACTCTAGAGCACTTTATCTCAGTTACTATATGAAATTGGCTAAGAAAAACAGTGATCATATGCACATAAGGGACTGTACATTTTGTAATAAAACAGTGATTGATAAATATGAAGGTTAAAACACTTTTACTATTATATAGAACTTACACAAAAAAATTCAGCTAATTATTTTCAAAATTTTTTTTAGAAATCGCTGACCCCGTTTGATTATTTTCAAAAAATCACATTTCGAGTAAAACGCGTCTTAAATTATGACACCTTGGTTAAAGTAATAGTATCTGCTTAAGCACTTGTAGTTTTTGTTCTAGTGAACGGAAAATGATAAACTTGGAATTTTTATAAAGCTAATAAGATGGCCTGTAAAATAAAATCATAAAAAAATTTGTCAATTTTTGGAAAAATTCACAATTTTAGGGTAGTCGGGTACCTTAAGTCGATCGCAATCCACCGATTGGATCGCCAAGACACTTTGGATTTATCGCCTTTACTAAGACGCACATACTAAAAGAAACACATTTATGGAACACTGAAGCCAGTTAGAGACTAGAGAATCGGCTTTTCACAATCAGTGTGACTGTGTTTACTTAAGCAAATGATTCAATAAACGTGTAGACAACATATGTACCTTCATTGCAAGCACACGGTGACGCTTAATACGTCCATTGCCGCATTTAGGGAAAAAGGTGTGATCACTGTGATGTCAGCCGTATAAATGAATTTTTCCCCACACGCCAACTGAAGGGGAGAATAAATGTTGATAATAGGATAACACTCCGCGCTTTCACGGAATAGGTTCTTGTTGATGTCTCGTCCCGCAATGGCAAAGGATTCACCAGCAAACAAATTAAGTACTACGTCAGTTTTAGCCTCACCGATTCAAGTATGTTCTGCACTCCAATGCATTGAATACGTCCCCGCTCCATGACCCAGAAGTCGCTCATAGTTGTTCAAGCATTCAACTTGACATTTTTTGTGTTGTGTTTTTGTAGTAAAAATAGTAATGCGTCATATTTTAAAAGAAGGGTACAATGTCGAAAACAATGTTAAGAAAAGAAAACATGCAATTTTATGACAAAATGGCCACACTTATTGAGTGGAGTGCAATACCTTAGAAACATTAGACCATTAGAAACATACCCTGGAAAAGTCCGCCCACCCTTGCTTTAAAGCATTCTATTTCCTTGCAGTTATTGTAGTTAAATTGTTGCAGCCATCTGGCATAGTGGTTAGTGATGCTGAGTGCTGTACCGTAGAGCCTGGGTTTGAATCCCAGAGATGACGGGTACTCTAAATAGCCGCCGAACCGCAAGTCTTCTCGTGAGGTTGGGGAAAGGAAGGTGAGAGGCCCCTGACTACATACAAGGTGTTTTCCGTCAAAATTGGGTGGAACGGAGCTAAATCGTTCTGTCACCTGTGTGGTGCTCAAAGCTACGGATAACGACAGACGTAATTCTAGCCTCTTGAAGCGATGAATTTCGTGGGCCATAGCCTGATGTTGCATGTTGATCAGCTGGCATTAGTAAAAACAAGGCAAAAATGTCCTATTATATTTAAATAGCGGTAATATTTGGTAGTTTAACCCGTTCAAGACCGTGATCACTTCAGGGCCCACGGTATCCTATGTGAGATCGCGTTTTCCTCCGTTCTAAGGCCCATGATCACACCGGTATACAGTAGAACGTCGTTTATCCGAATCAATTGGTAACGGACACCGTTCGGATAAGTGATTGTTCAGATAACCGAAAACAGAATGCGATCCATGCAGTATATGAAACCGGAAACTATACGAATATTGAAAATCATCACAAGCGGGAAACGTGCTTAAAGAAAAAGCAAAACACGTGCAAAATGTCGCAAATTTACTTTTATTGTGGAAAATAATTATTTTCCACAATAAAGGTAATAAGTAAGGAAAGGTAATAAGGTAAGGAAAATAAGTGATTATAAACACTTATTTTGCCGCCATCCGTATAGTGGTCAGTGAAGCTGACTGCGGTGCGCAGGACTGGTTCGAATCCGGAGAAGCATGGATGTTTGTGTTGTATCCTTTTCTTCTGTCTGTTGTTTACCCCTGTTATACGTTCGTGGTGCACGGGTTATAAATGTTAAAAAAAAAAAACACTATTTTCCTCACGTGAAACAACTGTGAGCATTGCAATGCTCGAAAACGTAACCGGACTTTGGTTCGGATATTTGACGCTCCGGATAATAAACATTCGGATAAACGATGTTGTACTGCAATTCGAATTTGAAATGATTATAAACTTCGAGAGGTACTTTATTACAGTAACGATTTTATATGAATTTTTAAATGAAGTTAGGCTTAACAGAAAAAAATCGCCAGGTTCTGAACGGGTTAAATAGACTTCTGGCTTTTTATTTTTATTTTTCTCTTGGATACACCGAAGTATTTTACATAATTCTTGTATTTTTAGACAAATACGTGTTGATGAAATGTCTGCTTAGTCTATCTTTCCAATACATAAATAGATAAATTGTTCTGCGCAAGAAAAGTCACTTCAATCTGTTATTTACCATTTATTATTATTTAATATCATTCTTAAGCTCACCTTCTCAAAAAGGGGGTTTATTCTTGAAACAGTTCATTAATTAAAAAATGTAATTCAATTCACAGTGAAGCGTTATTTAAACGGGATGTAAGTTTTAATAATCGTATGTACAAAAAGAATATCAGAGCATCTTTTTTTAAGTTTCTTTCTCCTTGCTTGAATTTACACAAAGATAAACGATGCCAATTTAAGAAATGTAACTAATCAAAAAAGGCGATTCTATGAATACACAAAGATCTTCGTAAAAACGAATGGGAAAAAATATACAGCTATTCATTTATTGCAACATTGTCTCCTTCCATACATTTCTTTGATTTTTCGAGAGTTTTTATCATCTAAGTGAAGTGTAGCATTAATTTTGCTACCGATATAAATGTTACCAATGCTATATATGTTACCGTTAAAGCTCAAAAGCCGTTAATATTGTGAATTACGCAGCTAATCTGCAGATTCAAGGGTTTTCTGCGTTTTAGCTAGTGTGACGTCGTGAGTCCTTAAAATTACTTCATCACTTGGTAGCGAGAGGGAATACTCACAGCTGGTAGCCCCCACAAAGACTTTTATTTATAAATTAATAAATAAAAAATCACTTTACAAGATTAATTATTCTAATCATCCCAGCCTTTCGGGGGAGAAAAGTTCAAATCCAGAACAGTGTTTGTATATCTTCATACGACTGTCTCCCTTGGGTGTGGCTGTCCCCGCAAGCTCTTTCGCTGGTATCCTCCAAGATCACTCTCTCAAGCGGCGGCACCGAAGACTTCGTCACTCCGTCTTTAAAAGGACACAGCAGCCCCTTTTTCTTGATCCTTGAGGTGTGGAAATCCCAAAATCTCTATCGCATGTCTCCGAAGAAGAAGGGAAAAACAAAAGTTGCGGAAGATGGCGCAGAAGACTGAAGAAGATCCTCATCAATTTTCTTCTCTAAAACTTTTGGGTGGGCCTCTTTCACGCCCCCAATAATATCTGATTGGAGAGCGTATCGGATCTGCACCCAGCGCTCCTCGTTTTCGGCCGAACCCCATTGGTTCTTTGAAACAATAGGCCGGCGCGATTGAGATTAAGACCGTCACCGTACCTGGTACACCATTTGGTGGGTCTATCTATTAACCTGTCACTTTGACACTGAGGATACCCTCTCTCAGTCCTTATCACAACAGGACATTCTTTTTCATTCAAATTATCAGTGGTCCGCATAGGAGAAGGGATGATATTACAGAAATTGTTCACGGGAGTGTCCTTTTATGAGATCGTTGAAACAAAAATCGTCTGGGTGTCAGAAATGGAAAATATGTGGCAACATCAAATCCAGTTTCAGAATCAGCTCACATATGTTTTGCCCCAGGCATGATGGAAGGATACAATGCCCCATCTGCGCATTCTGCTGACCTCCGTACATCAACTTTGACAAGTATTTTCGTAAAGTGTTCGTCTAATGAGCAGCCGCTCCACTATGTATTCTTCATATTAGCGATTTCTCTCATTGCCTTACTGTAAGGGATTGAAATCATTTACTCATCCCAGAATAATTTATCCTAAATATTTAGAAATAGAGTGTTGGAGACTGCAAACGTATTCGACAGAAGACTCCTTGGATAATTTATAATAAATTTAATTACGACGACCCCAGTATCTTCAGGATATAAATTAAATGTTAAAAGTTCCGTTAGTTACTTTTAAACGATACAAATTTACGATACAAAAATTCGGGGACAGCGGCCATTGCTGACGACGAAAGCAAGTACCTAAATAAACCAATTGAAATGGATTCTCCCATCCCTCCTCTATCTGGCCAGGTTGGTTTAGTCCATTTCATGTGACCGAACCATACGCGCATTTGTTATCTTTCGAAGCTAGTTAGCTTTGCTCCGAGATGTAAGAAAGATGGCTTTTCTTGAACAGCGTTGAACATTAAATTCTGTTAACGCTTAGATAAAACACCAATGGAGACTTTGGAAATACTAAGTAAGGTGCATTTGAATCTACCATGGTGAGATCCAAGGTTTACGAATAGCATCGGTGTTTTAAAGAGGACCGAGAATTCATCGAATACAATGAACGTGTTGGACGATCTTCGACTTCACGGAACGCGGAAAATGTTGAGTTGGTGTCTGAATGTAGTCAGAAAGATCGTCTCTAAACACTTGAACAAATTGCTTAGGTCACACACTTATCGAAGACGTCGTTTGAGGGAATCCATTCGTTGCAAACGGCCTCAGTTCTGGCAGAGTGACGGCTGGTATCTTCTGCATGACAACGCACCAGCACATCCATCCCAATTGGTAAGAAAGTTCCTCGCCAAAACTTGCACTAACGTGGTTCCAGATTCCCCGTATTCACCAGACTTAGAGCCGTGTGACATTTGCCTGTTCCCATCAGTGAAAAAATATTTATCAAGACGCCGTTTTGTATCATTAGGTGAGGCGAAAGCTGAAGGCCTCACGGGAGGTTGAGAAAAATGGCTTCCAGTTGTGCTTCCGTAAGTTATACGAACACTGGTAGAAGTGTATCGTCACCCAAAGGGACTACTTTGAAGGTGGATGTGCTTCGGTGCTGTGAACTATTCAGAGAAAGGTTTTCTACACCTTGTCCCTGAACTTTTGGATCCTATTACATATATAGATATAGCAAGAGACTGTGTGATTTACTTGATTGTATGAACGTGATTATTAAATTATCGAAAAAATAAATTAATTAATTAATAACACTTGAACTTTCTCTCTTAATTTCAAAAAGAGTTTAAGCATTTTGATTCTTTGTATTGTAGTTTTTCAATTGATTGATGATTAATTCTATCAACTAATGTGTTGATTTTTCGAATGTATTAACTTGATTCTTTAGATACCAAAAGATAAATAATTAAGTGTACTGAAATGTTGTATTATTTTCACTGTAACGAGTGCCTAGTAGGTAAAGTGCACATTATCTAGATAATTTACAGATTACCTATGTAATTTGGGAAAGGAAACAATTTTCCCCACTTTAACCAATCGCCTTGGATAATGGATAAATTACCTTGGTAATCTTCAGATTAACTCAGCGTTTTTCAAACTGTGGTGCGCGCCCCCTAGGGGGGCATGATAATCCCACCAGGGGGTGCGAACAAATCGAAAAGCCAAAAATAAAAGATTAAAAAAAGTTATTAATTTATTGAAAGAAATCAAAACAAAATACATTCTGAGACAGTGTGGCACACACAAGAATTTTTTAAGGAAGGAAGGGTCGAAGGTCCACCTTTCTCTCATCATGTTTCAGTACGCCACCCAGCATATTCTTTTTATTTTTTCACGAACAAAAAACAGTAAAAAAATAATTTTTCAATAAATAATCAGCATTAATTAATAAAATTAATTATTAATAACAAATACTTAATTGAATTTTAAGTACTATATACATAGGGCTATAATCAATCGAAAAAAATCAAGGACTTAGGGGGGGGTTCGGACTTGTGGGTCCCTCCCCCTCTTGTGTGCTGTTCTAATAATAAAAAATACACATTTACAATGATTTAATATACTTATAAATAAATTAGTAATGCACAAAGTATTTGATCCTTAATTCTTTTGTAAGTTAAGAACAAGTTCAATAAGTACTAGTGACCCTATATGGGCTTGTCATATACAAAATTATTTGCAAAATTTAATACTTATCTTGCTAATTTAAACAGTTTATAATTAAAGTTGTATTTTAGCTTTACGTAAAAATACATTATTATTGAATTCAATACATTATTATTGTATGGAAGGAGGCGCCATGAAAAATATTGTTACGTAGATCGGGGTTCGAGGATTTTATGCAAAATCAGTCGTAAATAACAAGGCAATTCCTTAAGAGCGATGAGTATTTATTGGCGTAAATCAATCCTTGAAAATACAGGATTCCACAGCAAAATTCGCAGCAGAAGAATTTCACACCTTCAACAGCACTCAGACACAATAAGCAGTGTCTAAAATTCACGTATGTAAATGACTATTCACAAGCACAGCCGAGCTTATCAAATTCAAGGCAAGTCTTCTAATCGCTAATCAAAACAGTGCTCACTACTCGCTGGTTAAAATCAGACTGACTGTTGCGGCGAGTCTCTCTCTATTTATAGCAGAGGCCGAAATTTCTGGAAAGATGCGCTCGCGCCACAGATCGTGAAATTAGTGGATTTTTCTACTAATTTCTAGAAGAATCCAGAGGGTCCCGAACTCGCCAACATGGTCGCCAATGTCGCCAAATGGTCGCCAATGTCGCCAAGTTAGTCGCCAACAATGATGCCAACTTGGCTCTATTGCCAATATCGACAAGTTCCATTTTTTTTTTTTTTAACATTTATAAACCCGTGCACACGAAGTATACACGGGGTAAACAAACAGACAGAAGAAAGGATTACAACACAAACTCCATGCCTTCCGGATCGAACCCAGTCCTGCGCACGCATCAGCTCACTGACCACTATACCGATGGCGCACCAATTCCCATTGAATTGCCATTATAACGTAAGGGACGGCTTGCTTGTGAATATTACAATCTTAACATGAAATAAATATAGAGTAATATAAAGGCATTGCACATCCAAATTCAAATTATTTACATTATTTTATACAAAATTCGTAACAATATGATTGAAAATTGGGTCGCAAATATTGAAAGTTAGAGAAGCACTGGATTAAGTGTGATTTCTGCTCTATAATGGTAACATATACATTACCAAACGTGCAAAAAAATACATCCTTAATGGAGACCGGAGAATTTTACCGGACTGTTGGGACAGGTTCTTAAATAGCATGTTCATAGTAAAATAAAATGACAAAAACGTAACTGCGAGCATGGTTTATTTTTATTTTTAAACAAATGCTCGTAAAAAGTTAAGATTTTTGCCTTTCAAATCTGAGTGCTTAATTTGTAAATGACAAGAAAATAGTAAAGGCTCCATAATAACGCTGGATGGCGAGGGAATGAGTTATTATTAGCGTCGCCAGGGACGTCTTAAGACTTTTTAAGGTCCTGGGCCCCTATGCAAAAGTAGTCCCCACCTATGAACCTTAAAGTTAGATAGTGCATAGCATACAAGTCAAATATCCGTAAAAATAATAACCCGAAACAAATAAATGTGCATGACTTACAATCACACAACCCGACTGTTGCCTTTTACTGCATGAGTAATGATGGTGTATGGTGGTAGGCCTAGGCCTAAACATGGGCAACAGTCTTCAAACGTTGCCAGTTGACATATTGTTCGAAATACATTTGTGACATTTGAATACATTTGATAAAAACATTTGTGACCATTGAAATTATTCAATTCTGATGATCTTATTAAGGCTCAGTCGAGAACGAGATGAGGCCCCCATCGTGTTAAAGCATGGGCTTAGTTGGGCCATGCCTTAAGACGTCCATGAGCGTCGCACTAGAAAGCAACATGAGAGCTTATTTAGATGGACCTTGTAAGATTCACCGGACTAAAAATAAAACTATATAGGTGGCGCTGCCATCGGAATAGAGAGAGACAGAACTTGACAACAATGGCGGAGGAAGGAATGGCGGCTACGACCGGTAGCTTCAGGAACTAAAACAACAGTATAATGTTTAGTATTAGTGAGTTTTAAATATTGTGTAAATTGTGTGTGTTGTGTCCGAACACGTTCAGAGTACTTTTTTAAAAAAATAGCATACAAAACATTATAAATGCTCTCTTAGGACTCAATATCAATAAATATTGCTATTTAACTATCAAAATTTAAAATAAATTACCTGAATTTTACAAAAATCACAATTATAAGTGAAATTTTAGCAATATTTTTGAAAAACTTCAAAGCAGTTGGAGAAAAAAGTAACAAACATATATTAGTAAAAGTGTTACTAAAACAAATTAGATGCATTTATCTAAAAAATCTACTAAAATTTTAATTTTTTATTAAAATTTGAAAATTTTAGAGCTGATTGAGTAAACATTACAAGAAATGTTACACTTTTTATGAGACCATTATTGAAATAACGAGCCATAACTCGAAAAGTATCCATACAATAAGAAATATTTCAATACATTCTCTAGAAAATAACATAAATATCAGGTTCAAAAAGTTTTATAGAAATACATTCGTAATATTTTGAGTTATCAGACTCGCCTGATAGATTTTGAGCAATTTAAATGCCCACTTCTGGCAGATCAAAAACCCACTTCCGGTTTTTCTAACATTATAAAATTGATTGTAGCGTGGTCTCTAGGTCGTGTAGAAACAAAACAAAGTATGTTTCGTAAAGTCAAAAGATAGCTCTATTCAATAAAATAAAAAACAAAAATATCTGTCTTGACTGAATTTGGTCATTTTCAACGTGTTGATACCTTAAAACTAAATAAAATCTTTAGCCACTAAAGATTGATTATTTGTTTTCCTGGTAGTGAATGAAATCCTCAGGTTTAAATTAAAAACCTACAGCGGACTAAGAAGTAATAGTTATTGACCTCATAAGTTTAAACCTCGGTCAATTGATGAGGATCCCCTTCCCTTTAAACTACCAAACCAAACCAATGGGAGGACTTTGAGACACTACTGATTTTACCTGCCAAAGGCTTTCATACGATGGGTCTTAAGTGACATTAGGGCTCGAACTCATGACACATTAGCCACGAGCTCGAGCTATAGCAGCTACAACGTTAGATGGTACTTACATGTATGCACCACAGTTACAGATCTATGGATATTCTGTTATCAGGAAGTAAAATCCGCATGATAAATATATTGTTCATAAAATTTTTTCTCTCTCATCTTTCCTTGTTACGAAACTGCTTTCTCTCTTATACAAGTATGTGGCAGCATCTCCTTAGGTTGTGGGGAGCAACCTAAGGAGATTATTTAAGTGTATTATTTTGCTAACAATGAATAGTTTTTTAAAAATAACTCTCATGTAATGTAGTTTAACCACGGATGCCTTATATAAGGCATGGGTCAACTGGGCCAGGCTTTACAGCATTCGCCTCGGAGAGAGACTCATTTCGTTTTCAATTTAGTCTTAATAAGATCATTATCCGGATAATTTTAATGGTCAAATGCTATTCCCGTACATATTCTCCGAAAACGGGGAATTTCAAACTGCATGTCATTGGTCAAGAGTGTGATGACCGTTGTTCATGTCTAGGCCCAATACCATAAGCAATCATTCAACTCATTTAGTCGAAATGCGGCCATCGATCGATCCGGTTTGTGCCGATGTTTGTGAGATTTTGAGTCATGCAAAAATTTGTGTCAAATTACCTCTGGTACGAGTATTTGACAATGCATGCTGTATAACAGTATTGCCCAGTCTTTTTAACGCCACTGACTGATCCACATTTTATAATTTTACAGTGGGGCTTAGAGGGGGGCACGTTGTTGTTTATATTTTATATTACTTTGATTTAATATATAATTTTAGTTTAAATGTATTTAAATATTCTTTCAGAATGAAATAGTTACACTTTCAACTGGATATAAAGTTATTGAACATGGGATACAAAAGTGGTTTCTATAAAAAAAGCCGCACAAATCCTAGAGTTAATGTTCTTTGGGCGGCCCGGTACCTGTCCTGGTGACCACTACTATATACAGTCTACATTTAAAGATCACAGGTAGGGCCAGGGCCTCAAAAAAGCTTGAAGGTTTCTCTGGGCCCAGGGCCTCAAAAAGTTTTAAGACGTCCCTGAGCTTAATAACTGTTTTAAAAGGATTCGTCTATAAGGATGGTGTACATGGCAAAAAGAACTCAGATTTACTGGATTCGTCTCCAGCAGCTCAATATGTAGTTTTATCGTAACATCAAATAACTGTAACAAAAGATTAAGGGAATATGAATTAGGTCGTCAAATACCACCACTATTTAAGCAAAAATATGTCTTTTTTATTAATGGTCATGTTCCCTTTCATCAGAGTATGTTTTTTGTTTTCCTAAGATTTTCGAATGTCGGCGCTTGTACGCGCTGAATGTAATATAAACGAAGGCCACATGTAATTAATTTTGCTTATAAATTTTTATTTAGATTGTCGTAGGAATTCAACGTGTGGAGTGAGTAAGCTTTCTTGGAAGTAAAAAGAACGAATTATATTCTCCACCAGAGCTTCGTTAAGCTTTTTTTCAATCTTTTTAAATGAAAGAGGAATAAAAAAGCTACGAATGTAAGGATAACCCGAATGAAAGTAACTCTACGATCGGTTTGATAAATGGTTTAATGCTATTATACAAATTTGAATATAAAGGAAAGAAGTAAAACACGGACGTAACAGATAGGATAGACAAAGTCACCTTGTAGGTTGAAACAAGTGTCCCAGTGGTCCACGACATGATGGATACCCTGGGTAAAAAAGTTTTAGTGTTGGTTGGGGAATCAGTTTTCAATAGTAGCTTGGACCTCATTATCGTCGGGAAATCGCCGTCCTTTCAGAGCTTTCTAGAAGGCAACGAGATGTCCGGGACTGTTATGGGATATTCGAGAACCTCCCAGCGGAATTGCCGTACCAATTTTTGGCACGTCACAGCCAGGGTTTCAAGACTTCTTCGGGCTCTGGGTTCCTACTCAAAAGTAAGCCCCTACACAAATGTAAGCCATGGGCCCCTACATTAATGCAGGCCCCATTTTAAAAGTAGACAGTAGTAGCTTACGTTGCAAATACTCGTACAAACAACAACCCGAAACAAATAAACGTGTATGGCTTACAATTTCACAACCAGTTTGACCGACTGCCGCCTTTTGACTGAATGAGTAATGATGGTGTATGGTGGTAGGCCTACGCCTGTACGTGAAAGACGGTCGACTCATGTAGCCAATCGACTTATTATCCATAATTTACAGTTTTTCAGAGAATACAACCGAAGATAATAACCAATTAACCGTTGAAATTATTCGAATTATGATCTTATTCAGTTGATGAGCCGAGGCTCCCATTGCGGTCGAAGCCATGGGCCCAGTTGACCCATGCCTTAAGACGTCCCTTAGCACATGAGGAAGAGCATTATCATGCAAGATGATACCCCGCCGGACAGCATGCCAAATCTGTAATTCTTGATAATCTTTCTTAGTTCTTGTAGTGGGGCAAATTACGTGGCAACATTGACAGTCATATCGTTTGGAGGCATTCATGATGCGAGCGATGCCTTTTAACGTGCTCCCACACTATATCACACACATCTGGCGCGATCTGACAATATTGTATGCATTTCCAGCACTCTGCGCCATCTATATCCTCTATATGGACATGCACAATCATATTTCTCTTGAAATTGCGGAGTTATTACAGCAATGACACTTTCATTTGGGTGACCCTCATATTACCACTATTAAAAATAAATACTGTTTATTCGTATAAATGATTTTTTTCGTGTGAAATTCTCTCCTTTGAGTACAGTTTCCCTTTGGGATAGCCTTACTTGCTTGCACTGAGCCAAGCATATCAGATTATAAGTGAAATAACGTAAAAGCTATTGTTGTGAGTTCATCAGCCAATATGTTGAATGGGCGTTGTAATGTGGGCATCTGGACTTGAAACAGTCCTCAGTCCCATATCCTGGTTGACTTTGATGTTGGGCATGGCAGTGGTGGGGTTTTTCTTTCTGCTTAGCAGGAATCATGGCTATTGGCTGAGACGATGGCATCCGGGAAGGCGTGGCAATGATTCTTCATCTGACTTATCTAGCTAATATGTTGACTTTCCAGCCTATAATTTATATTTTTTCCCAAATATGATTTTATTGTGTTATTGTTTTGGTAAAATATGTATTTCCTATTTATGTAATAATTGTTCATTAATAGGTCCGATAGATGGCGCTGGCTGTTTTTGAGATTTGTATATAAGAAGAGGCAGCAACCTCTAAGCTCTCACTCACGCAAAAAATACATCTCTACTGCACTCAGATGAAATCATAGCCGCGCCTCCCGGATGCCATCGTCACAGCCAATAGCTATGATTCCTTTTAAGAGTAGTCGGTACCCCCTATCCATTTTTATGTACCTTTTTCTCAGAAACTATTAAATGTACAGACTTAAAATTTTTTCTGTATATTAATTAGACTTTTTTATTTAAATTGATCGGAAGCTTTTTCAAATATATTGTTTAGTTTTTTCAAAAACATTCATCGCAACAGTATCACTATGAATTTTTTGAAAAAAAAGTCATTCTTTTTCACGATAACTGACTTTTACAAAAATATTATGGGAATATTAATAAAAGCTCCGTTCAATATATATATTTAGATATCAGTAATATTCAGTGAAGATTGTGTGCAAGTGCTTCTGTTGAATAGGTTCTGAGAAAAAGGTACACGCATTTTTAAAACACCGTTTTGAGATAATTGCATTTTTATTATAAAATGTCTCTTCATCAAAAAAATTGTGAATTACAATCTGTATTTGCACTATTTTTTTAAATATTAGCTTATTCTCAATAACTTTTAAGACTTTTTACTTATTTCTTTTACTTAGATTTCTCAGAAAATACATATATAGCATTTTTCACTTTTAATCTATCGAGATATTTTATAGCATTTGCATCATTTTTCTCAAATTATGCATAAATTTTTGAAGAATTTTCTGTTTTGATACATTATTGTCATCCAAGTTGATTATAAATCATCATAAATACCATGGGAAAATGTGTCAATACATGAAAATATGACTTTGGCAATACATCATTATACGACATTTCGAAAAGTTTCATTAGTGTTTTATGAATTCACATGTAAACACAATTTCTTAAAGTATCAGCATTAAAAGGATTCTTAAAATATTACATAAATGGTATCCAAAACAACAACAAGAAAACTGATTTTATGTTTTTAAACATGAAATTTGTGTATTTTTTGGTATGTAACATGTTTTGTGCAACGAAAAAGGGCATTGCATTTTGGGATATATTTATTTACTAAGAAACTATTGAACACAAAGCTTAAAAATTTGTGTGTGCATTAAATAAACATTTATCTTTAAAAAGAAGTGAAATTTTTAAAAAAAATTGATCAGCCTGTTTAAAAATGTAATTTTTACACAGTAGAATAATGAATTTTATAAAAATTTTCCTTTTCTATATTACGACATCTGCTTTTTAGCTAAATGTCTGAGGAATATCTCAAAAATTTCACTTCAGAATATACAATATATATGAAATATAAAATAAAATTTCCAGTTCATACATACAATAAATTTATATAAAAAGAAGACACAAATTAAAAAATATAATCTTTATAAGACAGTAATGCATGAATATATGACATTTCGAAAAGTTTCATTAGTGCTTTGTATATTCACATGTAAACACAATTTCTTAAAGTATCAGAATTAAAAAGTTTCTTTAAATATTACATAAATGATATTCAAAACAACAAGAAAACTGTTTTTATGTTTTTAAACATGAAATTTATGTAATTTTATGTGTATAACAAGCTTTACAGGCAACGACAAAAATCATCACATATATATGTATACTTTTTCTCAGAAACGGTTAAATATTAGGACTTCTGATTTAGTCTGAATATTAATTAGACTTTAATATTTATGCTGAAGTGAGATATTTCAAATATATTGTTTAGTTTTTTCAAAATCTATGCAATGTAAAAATATCACTATGAATTTCTTGAAAATTTTCATTTTTTTCTACAATAAATGCTGTATGTTAAAATATTTTGGGAAAATTTTTTAAAATCTCACTTTATATACTTAGTTACTAATCAGTTATGTTTCATTGAAATTTTATGAGCATTCTTTCATTATTTTCTGAGAAAAATGAACATACATTTTAATAAACACACATTTTGACAATAATGCATTTTCAACATGAAATGTCACTTCATCACAAAAATAATAAATTACAACATGTATTTGTGCCCCATTTTATTAAGCATTACATCATGTCAATATATTTTAAGTAAAATAGGAAACAAAAAAAGTTTTTAAATACTCAGAAAATGCATACATAGCATTTTTCAGTTTTTGTTTAACGAGATATTTTGTAAAAATTACATCTATTTTTTCAAAATCTGTATAAAGTATTGAAGAATTTGTAGCTGTTATGCATTACAAATATCTAAATATCCAAGTTGATCATAAATTATCATAAATATAATGTGAAAAAATTTATCTATATGGTTTTGGTGTGTATTTGAGAAAACATGATTTTACGTCATTTCGAAACTTTCACATGCTGCAAAAACTGTTCACATGCAAACATAAGTTTTTAAAACTTTTAAATTTCCAAAGTTTTTTTTAACTGGACAAATGATTTCTAAAACAGCCAAAATAAAACTGTTTTTATGTTTTTAAACATGATATTTATGTATTTGTATGTATGTAAACAGCTTCTTGCAACGACAAATGGTATTGCACATCTGAATAATCTCTAGGTACCATTTATTGAGAAACTTTGGAATATTTAAGTTTAAAAACTTGTCTTTACAATAAAGAAACATTTATATTTATGCTGAAGTGATATTTTTTTCAAATATATTTAGCTTTTTTCAAAAAAAAAAACTTTTATTTATCATCACTGAATTTATTCAAATTTGTCATGACATGTCTCTTTAGCTAAATGTTTTGCAATGCTTCCAAAATATCACTTCAGCATGCACAAGTATACAAAATGTAAGCTTCCAGTGTATTCACATAGAGTAAATTTAGAAGAATTTCACTATATAAACACAATTTAAAAAAACATAATTTCAGTAATTTTTATAAAAAAATCTTACCTTGAAGAAAAAAAATCGATCCTTTTGATCAATCATAATTATTATTAAAAATGAATAAAACCTATCACATCCACAGTAAATTATTTTTACCGCCAAAGTTATGACAGTTAATTGTACAGTTATACCGTTATCTAGAGTTAATTTGCGTATGAATGAATAAAAAGAAGGCTATGCAATTGTTTCAGGATATTTAAAAGGCAAATATCTGTCAAAAGTGGGCGTGGCCCGCCAGTTGATGATTTTTTAAAAGTCATTTTGACATATTTCTAATTGAAAATATGGCATATATGTTAAATCCCTAGAAAGGTAATGAAATATAGATTTCAGAAATATCAAAAACTCAAAATTGATCATTTCATGATTTTTACCCTACTGACTGGCCTTAAGCAGTATGAAAAACCCCTCCATCGCCATGCCCAACATCAAAGTCAACCAGGATATGGGACTGAGGAATGTATTACAGTCCAGATACCCACATTACAAAGCCCATTGTTTGTTAGTTCTTTTAATTGTTTTACAGTGAAGTTCTGTTCATGTTAATGGAGATTAAAAGTAAAAGGTTTTGTAATTCGTTTTTGTAATACCCAGGTAAGTGGCCTCTCTTGCTTCACGGATTATAGTGACTGAGGTGTACCTGTATTTTGGAACCTGCACCAGTGTCGGGCAGACACTTTAATAGTTCTGGGTGTTGGGGGTGAATTTTTGGGTCAGAAATTTAATTCGAGATTTGTACCCCAACAGCTATAGTTCAGAATACGCTCATGTATTAGAAGTTGAAAATTGGATTGGGATGTCCAGGTAGTATGCTCTAACATAAGATCATAAATAATAAACACAATTTTCTCCTTCAATAGCTCATTTTATAATTCTAGTATAAGTATAAAACAGCAAAACAAAAAATACAATTTTTAAGAAGATACCAAATATTATAATTATTAAAAAAATAATAATTCTTACTCCCTAATGAAAAGCATCTTGTGTGTTTCAGAGTCAAACCACGTTGTATCCTTCTCTAATCGTCCAAAATTCCCAAAGCTTTTCAAAAGTTTGAAAATAATGATTGAAATCAAAATAAATTTTATTTAAACATACAACTAAACTATTAATTCTATATGCTAGAGCAGCCAGTGGAAGCAATCCCTCAACATCCTAAGATCAAGCAGACATTAACTTAAATTGTGTGACGCAAATAGAAATTTCAATTTACAAAATATCGGAAGATTCCAAAAGCAAATTATTAACCAGTTAACTATGCGCAACTATGTGTGTCTCGGAAATCGAGCGATGACGAGTAAACTCGTTAATCACAGAGTAAGTGTCGCTGTTAAAATATTGGATCAAAAAGATGGTTCTATTTTATAAAATTGCCAATTTTATCTCTAATACTTATTTATTTGATTAACATAAACATATATTCGCGTGCTCATGAGGCAATTCCGAATGTGAGTTTTTATGGATATTGTGACATTTTTGAGTTCTAGGACACCTGCGACTTCCCACCATGGCTGTATCTGATTCTGTAGGAGAATCTATCACCATATGTGGAACCAACTCAGCCCCCAGGGCAGCCAATAGGCGTCTATGTCAGCTCCACGACCAATCAGAGATTTCATCTCTACTGCACTCAGATGAAGAATAATAGCCACACCTCCCGGAGGCCATCGTCTCAGCCAATAGCCATGATTTCTTTTAAGCAGAAAGAAAAATCCCACCATCGCCATGCCCAACATCAAAGTCAACCAGGATATGGGACTGAGGACTCTTTCACAGTCCAGATGCCCACATTACAACGCCCATATGTGGAAGACACTTGCACTCGTTAATACATTGCGTGGACGTGTCTTGGATAGCCCGTAACTTTGACACAAAGCCATAAGAAAAGAAAAGACGCCACCATTCTACCCAAAGTCACTTACTAGACTCATGCCAAAGAAAATAGAACTGGAGCCATCGTCTCAGCAATGCATGATTTTTTAAGCAGAAAGAAAAATCCCACCATCCCATGCCAACATCAAAGTCAACAGGATATGGGACTGAGACTCTTCACAGTCCAGATGCCACATTACAACGCCGATATGTGGAAGACACTTGCACTCGTTGATACATTGCGTGGACGTGTCTTGGATAGCCCCGGTAACCTTTGACACCAAAAGAAACCTACTCCACCCACCGCCAGATAAAACGAAAAGAAAAGACGCCAACGGCATTCAGCCCCAAACCCTAGAGGGGGCTGAGCGAGCAAAGAGAGTTCCAGCGAAAACTTCACGAGGAACGGTCACCAAAAGACTCCTCCCTCACAAAGTAATAGAAATTGAGACTCTAAAATAATCTAACTGTACTAAGTTTTAAATTAATGTAAATAATAGCTGTGACTTAATTAAACTAAATTTTTATTTATCAAATCACGCTACCTTTATTTGTTTCAAACGTCACAATATCTATGAATTTTAGTGACCATCAAAATTCCCCAACAGATAGCCCTAAACACACACTGGCTTACTTCCTTCTCTATACTGACCAAGTATTTTCTACCTGTCTTGACACTAAGGAAGTTCTGGAGTAGGTACTGTAGGGTTGATCACAGTCCTCTCACCAGAAAGCATCCTTGTCTTTCCCACCGCACTAAAATAACTAGTCAACACGGCATTGGGCCATTACTCTAATGTCAGCTCATGGTTCTAACATCAAACAATTGGCACTTACACCACTCGCAGCTAGGTAACATCAGGCCAGCAGCTATCAATGAGCGCTGAGCTCATTGATAGCTGACGCCTGGTCAGCGTCACGCATTCGTCTTGTGGCTGACCACACCTGAAAGACTCTTACTACAAATCAGTTTTCAGACTTTTGCCTTTGTCTCTTTTAGGCTAACATTTAAAAAAAAATTATCGTCACACATAAATAATTTTGTTATGCAAACTTACACGCTGTTTCAGCCGGTGCGTACAGAAACGTGTTGGCACTTTGCTCATTTCATCATGCAGATTTATCTGTGCCAATTGCTAACCGTATCTGACGTCATTGCAAATCGTGTTTGTTTCTCATTGGTCATGACGTCAGAGGCGGTTAGTATATGTAGACAGAGGACTTTAGATAAGATGGTGGAAATAGTATTGATGCTTAAGTTATTATACAGTCATACATCTTGATGTGGAAATATTTAATAAACTTCAAATTTTAACTACTGTGTGCTTCCCTACTGAGTCAAAACCACACATTACCTACAAATTTCAGTTAACAAAACGCATGAGTTCATAAGTGTTTCATTTTTTTTTATTAATTTGTTTTACTCCGGCCTGGCCTCAAAATATTCTTAGCATCTTAAAATTTGAGAGTATGTTTTTTTCCCTCAAAAATTACAGTTTAACCCTCTTGTTGCGCATCCCGCGATTTTCACGGGTAACGCAGATGTAGCAAACTTTGCGCAACCCGTGATTTCCGCATGTATGCATTTTTTCCGACTATTTAGCTGCACAATCCATACTGTTCCTATTTATGTTTTTATGTTTATATATATTATTTTTATTGTCTAATTCTTTATTTTAAAATAAAAACTCTTTTAGAGAAATTTTTTGTATATTTTAGCTTTAAAATGTAGATTTGAAACACGTACTAAAAATACGCAATTTTTAAACCTACTTTGTTAAAATAACTACGCAGCGAGTGTTAAATAGCCAATTATCTATGCTTTTTACGCATGACGAGTATATGCGCCATGATACAAAATCATGCAATTTCTCCATGACGAGTATACTCGTCAGTAACAGTCACATAGCTGGTTAATGACTGACGAGAATTTTCGATTTAATTTAAATATTAGAACTATTAACCCTTTCGCGCCTAACGGGACAAAAATGTTTTTCTGTTTAATTGGAGACTTTCCCACCATTCCTGCCAATATTTTTAAGGTATTTTCATTCATAGAACATAGATGGCACTACAGTACATAATGCAATTCCCGCGTTTTTGAAGTGTTGTAGCAGCTTATTCCATACTGTAGGAACGTAACGAGTTTAGTTTTAAAAAATACCGCCTATTTTCGATTAAATTTTGATTGATCCATAAATCTAAGGCCAGATAAGTTACTCACGAAGCGGATTACCTCTAATAAACTCTGGTAAGTGGCGTAGTTTTACTTCCGTTTTTACTATCGGGACATATGTGTCCCTCTCGTCTTGGATAGTGGGAACACATTGCCCCAACAGTCCTATGTGATCATGATGCGAAGAAATTACCACGAAGCTAAATACGCAAAAGTAAATCGCACCATGAAAGATGTAAGCAAAGAAGAATTTGAGTGCCCCGTGGCAATCCAATTCTACAACAAAATCATGGGAGGTGTAGACCTTGCAGACCAAATGGCAAATGTCTACGAATTAGATCGAAAATCTTGCAAGTGGTGGAATAAAGTATTTTTTCGCCTATTGATGAGCACAGTGGTCAACTCATGGTTTGCGTACTGTGGACTCAAACATCGAAAAACCCCACTTCTTGATTTCATCGTACCTCTTGCAGAAGCCTTGATGGCGTCCGGAAAGCTCAACACACAGTATCAACGCCGTAGAGAAACTATACGCCCAACCAAAACATCACGATGCTTACTCAATGTCGGTGACCATCTGCCAGTAGCAACAAAAACACGACGGTGGTGCCGTAAATGTGCACAACAAAAGAAGGAATCGCACACTAAAATAATGTGCACGATGTGTAATGTCCCATTGTGCATTGATTGTTTTAAACCACCCATTCATAATTAAATTTTTAAAACTAGAAAATCATTGTTTTTTTTTACAAAATTACTCACTGAAGAATACTGGGACACATATGTCCCAGTGGTCAGGACTGATGGGACATATATGTCCCGGTCCTTAATCAGTGTTTAAAATTATCCTAAAAATATAACATCTTAGTTTTAGCATTCTAGTGTGCCCTACTCATAGTTTGTGCTACCAAAATTGTTCTGTTGTAAGATAAAAAAAATACTCGTCGAGAAAGGGTTAAATTCAATAGTTGATATTGTGAAACTAATGCTCAAATTATTGAAAAAACTTCACCTAAATTTAAGCAAGTAAAATGAGATTATCACAAAGCTTTTACCTTGATCGAATCTCCTTTTCTCTGGGAATGACAGATTATCTAAAATCCACACTCAGTACTAATACAAAGTACTGACAATGCAAAATCATACCAACGTCATTGAAATGCCTATATGCAAATTAAAAGAATTAATACAAAGTATTTAATTTTTTAAAGTGGTAATGCTTGGGGACTTTTACAAGATTCCGTTTCCCCTTTTGCAGCCTAGCCGGTTTGGATAACGGACTCGTAGCTGGTGTATCATGAGTTCGAGCCTGGTGCCACTGAAGATCCGCCATGTAGGGGAGCGATGCACGTTAAATCTGTCGAGAGCTCAAACGTCCTCCCATTGGTGTGGTGTGGTAGTTAGGAGAGGGGTGCTAGCTCAGGTGCTATCCTCGTCACTGGACCATGGTTCAAAATTACTCCGTCGCCAAAATCCCTCCTGTAGTTGAACAGTGCGGGGATTCACTCACTAATCGCCTTTTGTTTTATTATCATTGCAATAGTTGCATGCTGGGGATGTAACTCATATTGCTCATTTGTTGTCAAAGACGCCAACATCATAAACATACCATTTCGTCATTGAGTCTCTGAAGCACGTGGCATATAAAAATTTTGCATTTCTTTGTCGTTATTGTAGTTACAACAGCATTAGTTAAACTGTGGGGCGTGCCCCCCAGGGAGACGTGATAAACCTACTTGGGTCGGCGAGCATATCGAAAAATTGAAAATAAAAGATTTTAAATAATTATCATTTTATTGAAAGAAAGTAAAGTAAAAGCATTTAAAATGAAATACACATCATTCACACTCATATAATTTGCAATACATATAAAATTATCAGTACTGCACAAAGTATTTGATAATTAATTTATCTATATTTAATTAAAAACAAGTTTAGTAATTACGAGTGATTCCCCTGGATTTGTCATATACAAAATTGTAATCAAAACTCTATATTTATCTTGATAATTAGTATGGTTTATAATAAAAGTCGTATTGTATTGTAGCTTTATCGTGAAAGTATACATAGATTGCATTCAATACATTGTTATTGTAAGAAGGGAGGCGCAATGAAAATTATGACTGAAAATTGGGTCGCAACTATTGAAAATTTGAGAAGCACACTGAGTTACACTGAAGCATTCAGTTAAGTATAAATAATTGCTGACTTTCAAAATAGTGAGTTCCAATGTAAATTAAAATTATAAATTTATATATATGGAGACAGACTGCTACAAGAGGGGTCCCTGTTATATTTCTGTTCTATACTATGCTACTGAATATGGACTTCAGTGAACTCCCCGAATCAAGAGGATACAGTACAGAACTTCTGAGACTAAATGCCTTGATATTGGTGTAGAAGCCAGGACAGATAAGAGCGAGTTCTTTATGCATAAACATTACATTCAGTACAAGTACTGATATTACAAAATCATACGCAATGAGCGTCCAGTGTATGTATCGGAAGAATCTTTACATAAGTACAAAGTATTTAATTTTTAATATTGGTAATTCTTGAGAATTTTTCTAAGGATCTACTTTCATTTTGGTTTTATATTGACATTGCCCTAGAGTTATATAATGCACAACTTGAGATAAATCGTGTATTTCTGATTTATCTTGGAATCCGCCGTATATACATACGCTTTTGTCAATGAGCTTCTATAAGCCAGGGGTACTCAACTCTTTTCCCCGCCGGGCCGCATATATATGGCAGATATTTCCGAAGGGCAGCGACATGAGGATTAATAAAAAAAAAAACATTATAAGACCAAGGCAATATTCGACAACCAAAGTGTGGAAAATTGATCAAAATATTAAAACTTTTTGGCTTTTAATTATTATATTAATAAATTTGTACTAATTTTTATGCATTTGTTTACTAAATTGTGGAGTAGTTTCGGTTCTCTTCCATCCATGATCCCCTATCGTAAAAACAAAGCCGCCATACCGTTTGATAATTTGTGATTTTTTTTCTTTTCATAAAGCATCTCTTTATTTTTATTTCAAATATTAACTTATCAAGCGCAGAATGGCAGCAGAAATAAGTGTTGAAAGAATTTCAGAATGAAATTAGTATATTCTTTGTTTATAAGTTAAATTCAATTTCACCGATAATATAGTCATTACTCCAGTTCAAATCGCTATTTCACTGTTATTTGTTATTACTAGTTGTTACAGTTACAATTACAGTTACAAATATACAAAAAAAAATCTTGCAATTCGTACCCGTACGACATCAATAGCAAAATTGGTAGATTTGATTGCTAGATTGATAGAATTTCCCACTAAACTTTGAATATATTGTTCTTAAATAATTGAATTTCCCAGTACACAGTGGGACATGATAGGGCCACTCAGAAAAGCGCGGTGGGCCGCAGGTTAAGTGTCGTTGTTCTAAGCCATGCCATGTGACAGTTCTCAATTTCTTTGCATAAAACTGTTATATTAATTTCACAATAAATCTCACCCCTACACGGCTGTGAACCCGGTTCAAATTTTCTGTCCTGAACCGGGGTAAGGGATTGAACCTGCGATGAGGTGAAACAAACTTAGGTGCAACCCCGGTTTTTTTTCCTTTGACTCTTAGTGAAGAATGCATCGTGGTTTGAAACGAACCTACAGAATGTATTTTACATTAGTAATGAATTTTGTCTTATTAAAGGTTTTATTTGTGTGTTTTGTTTATTAAAATTATTCCTCATAAGGACAGCAGCCAAGGCTGTCTCAGTTAGTTTAATATATCTTTATCCGTTTATATTGCTATTGTTTTCCATCTATTTACACCACTACTTTTCAAACTTTCAATGCTTTCGACCCAATTTTCAATCATAATTTTCATGGCTCCTCCTCCATACAATAATAGTGTATTGAATAATACTTTGACGATCTAAAGCTCCAATATGACTTATAATTATCAAGATAAGTATTAAGAGGGTTCCCCCATGTGAATGGGTTCAAAAAAATCAAAATTTTTTTCTTCCATAAATTGCTTTCTTAACATGTCTGGAATGTGGTGGTAAAGTGATTTTTTAAAAATTCGACGTCGTTATAAAGAAGCAAATGTTAGAAGAGCGATTGTTCGGAGCGCTGAGTTGTCATTCGAAGGCTAGACGTGTTGTGTACAGTCGTCTTCATACCACACACATTGAGCCTTCTAAGCAAATATACGTTCATGCAAGTTTGTAGAGGTTTAAAAGAAAATATCTATAGTTATTGAATATTTTGTCGAACATGTTTTAATCTTCGCCACCAGGCATCGCCGATTGTGGGTAAGTTAAAATTTTCATTGTTTTAATCGAACTTGAAACTTTAAACGCGTTTTTCTCAAAACTGCGTTGTTCAAACTTTAATCCATCATATCTCAAGTACAGTTTGACCGAATGATTTCAAATTTATAGGGAAGACTCAGCATACATATACTCACCAAATGAAATACGATTATTCCAAAACTCAAAATATTTCTATTTTTTTTTGTAACAAAACATAACAAAAACCCCATGAAATTCGAAACTTTTTCTTCGGAGGTCTACGAAAAATCCAATTTTTGATATTTTCTATTGAGTTTAGTCCATTCGGTGTATTTAAGCTTATCGATTAAAACGAAGTTAATTTTTTTATTCCAGATAAGTCAATTAGCCAGAATCGTGGAGGAAGTCAGCATCTCTTTTTTCGAGGCGGGTGTGTTCAAAGAGCTACAACTCACGTTCTATTGGATATTTTTGGCGCTAAACATTTCATAGTCTTTAAATACATATAAATAAATAATAAAAAAAAAACTTAAAATTCTATTTTTTTTACTTGTCGTCAAAAACAATTCTCTAAAAATGCTTAAAAAACAGGCCGTCACTTGGGTGAACTTCTTAAATTTTGCATATAGTTTTGTATATGACAAGCTCACGGGGGTCAGTATTAATTATTAAACTTCTTAACTTAGTTTTGATGAATTAATTATCAAATGCATATTGTGCAGTACTGATATATTTATAAGTATATTACATCATTGTAAATAATATTTTTTATTATTTTAGAATGTATTTTAGTTTGATTCCTTTCAGTAAATTAATAATTTTTAAAAATTATTATATACTTCTCGATATGCTGTCACCCCCTGGTAGGATTATCATGGCGGGATTGTGGGGTTATTATGGGGGCGCGCCCCTCAGTTAGAGAAACGCTGATTCACGCTGATGTTTCGCAAGCATTTTTCTTTATTGTCTAGCTATCTTGTACGGTATCTGCTTCTTCCTCTCTTGCATTTTGGTTTTCCAAACGTTATTTGCTTAATTATGTTGTTGTCATCATACCTAAATACTCGTAATATATGGCCAAGTGATCTTAGTTGGGAAAAGGTATAACTACTTTGATTAAATTTTGTTCTCTGTATTTCCTTTGTAATTCAGAATTGTAAAGTATACTCCAACTCCATTTTCCCCATTTCAAAAATTCTTCTCAATATTTTTTGTTCGGATCTCAATAAGTTTCTCATTTAGTTCTCTCATTTTCTTCCCTTGCCGTGATGAATTTCGTGCCATGCCATTTTTTCCCCTTGCCATGAGGAATTTCGTGCTATGCCATTTTCTTCCCTTGCCATGATGAATTTTATGGGCCTGGATCTGACGCAGTAGAGATCAGGTGGCATAAGAATCAACAACAACAACACAACACTGTAATAAAATATGGCAAGATTTACAGTTTACAATCGTTCCACAAATTCAGATTATATCAGTGTGATCATGGTCCTGAACGGCTTAAAAAAAGTACCCAGTTTTTGCAAAGTCAGCTACTTAATTTTGACCATATACAGCTTTATGCTTTTGTAAAGAATTTTTCTGAGCGTGTCTGATCAGGTAATTTAATTCATACTATTTATTCATAAATTCTCATTTTCATGTAGTAAATGCTCTGTCTTTATAAAATACATACTTTTCCTTTGTTTAAGGGTATTTGGATAATTAATTTTCTGTTGTATTCTCAAGCGAACAATAGATACAAATGTAGTACAAAAAGTTCTGAAGGAACACTCATATTAATTCCTTTTTTTATCTCAATCTTGATAACCCGGCATTATATATATAAGCCGAGTTTTCGGAATTGTACTGGCCACGAATTCTTGTTCGATTTCATTGTCAAGATCTCGTCAGACATACCATAAGTGCCTTGGAATGTCTAGGACAATCTAAAATCAGAAATAAAATTAGTTAAATATAACTCAAATCATTTTTCGTTATGTTCAGCGCAAAAAAGCGCTGAATTCGAAACCAAATTTCCATAAGGGAGAAAAACCCTATAATGAATAGAAAGATTTATTCACATAAATATAAAAAATATTTTTGTTTAAATAGTGGTAATATATGTCTAATTCAGAGATTTCTCTTTAATTTTGTTTTAGTTTTTGGATATTATAAAAAAACTATATGTTAAACTGCGTCGAAGGAATATAGTAAAGCTGGTTTTTTCCCCCTTTTTTTGTCAAAGGGTCACCTCTGCCGGAATATCCTTTTAAGATACACTACAGGAGTTCTGAAGTCCCCAATTAGCTTCAAGTATATTACAGATAAACATATATTACTTTCAGCATGAAAAGGGACCCTTTTTATATGTTTAATATAAACTAGGGAGGTATCTCTCTCTCTCCCCGTCTGCCTAACGGAATACCGATCCCCATTGTACAAATTATGCAATTGTTCATTCTCATTGCTCAAATTGTTAAACTGTAGTTTACATGTATTATGTAGTTTTAATTATGTCCCCAATTTTGCACGAAAAAAATAAATTCCAAGTCTTCATCGTCGTATTTTAATTTGTACATCAATGTAGCGCTTCTGCAAAAAATTTGTTCCTAATCATTGTTTCCTCTCAAATGCACTGAGTTTTTATTCCGTCTTTGCTTCTGCACTTTGACAGAGCCAAATACAATTGTCCACGAGTAAATATTATTTCCTTTGAAGTTGCACACATAAACCTACTTTTTAAAAACTCTGCCCCTGTGATTCATTAATAATCATGGCAAATGTCAATCTTTTAGGGAAATGTGTACGTTTCAGTACAAATGGGAAATCCAAATCTCCACGAGTGTCCAGTGCGATCTTTGCAGTGCCGCTTTATCCACTGGGGGGCTTGGAGCGGGCGCCCAGGGGCCCATAGTAGCCTAAAAGGGTTTGGATAAGCTGGACTTAACCAGGTTTTCTGGTTATAAGTTTCAATCCTCCAGTGCCAAGGAGGCATGTAAATCTTCTGCGCCCAGGGCTCGAAATGATTTTAAATCAGTCCTGGATCTTTGGTATACATACAATTTCGTCTTTCTTATCACCTGATAAAATTTCACACTACAGTATATTCTTATGAATATTTCCCCCCAAAATCGTATGATTAAAATGTGCTAAGGCTTTTTTAAATTCTATATAAAGTTTCGAAACTTGTTTCGGTCGTTTTGTACAATATAGGTTTGAAGATTCTATGTATGTGGAATAAGAATTTATGTGAATTTGAGATATAAAAAGCTCATAATATATAAAATTCTCATGATATAAAAGCTCATAAGTGTTCCAACTGTTATAAAAGTATTGATTTTTCTAAAAGCATTAAAGGACAGATTTATTTCTTTTTAAAAGCCGGAATCATAGAAATGTTACAAAGCAATCAAACAGCATTATCAAATGTCATAAATGATGCACGTCACGTAATTTCTAAGTTGTGGAAAAGTGTATAAAGAGTCAACAAAAGAGTAATAACTAAACAAGAACAGCATCTATCTGTATTTAATTAATCTTGAAAATTATAATTCCAATGTCAATACTAAGAGGCCCAGAAGAATCCTTCTGGACTCGTATAATCCCCCCTAGTAATTAATTCCGTCAATCCACTAGTGGCGAATGACCATTTTCTAAATTTTAATTTTATTTTTATCATTGTTTTCTTTCTTAATTTTATATTATATTCTCAATATGCAACCAACACAGTCAAGCACTATTTTTCAATCTATTTCTGTTCCATAACTTCAAGGCAGCCAATAGGGTTAACTTACTGAGATTCTTTTCGACCAATAGCAGACGAGTCTCTCGTCCGCTTACTCAGAAAAATTTCCATCGCATCGGATGTCTCCGAAGCAGTCTCTGTAGCCACACCCCCTTGCTCCTTCCAGTCCACCAATCAGGAAGCTCCCTCTCAATCCAGGCCTCTCTCCATCAAGGCCCAAATGCATTTCGATATGGGATTGAGGAACGCCTCGCTTTCCATTTCCCTAAGATGTCAAGCGTTCTTTATTTAACTGCGCAATGTTATTGGATGGTGTTTGTCAGGCAAATCTTCAGAATTTGTGTAGAAGTTCGAAAAGTTAAGAAAGTCATTTCCTTCTAGAAACTACAGATATACAGAGTGTTGCCGTATTCGACCGATAAATATAGAGGGTTGATGGTAGGTAACATGGGTATGACAAATCACTAGAGAACATGGGTTCGCAAACCACGTTTAGTCGGTGAAAATCACAATAATAATAGCTGTCGATGAGCCAGACGAGGGGAATGGCTAAACCAGTGATTCCCAAAGTGATCTATATCGACCCCCAGGAGTGTATGAGGACTTGCAAGGGGTCCAGGTTAGTAACAAAATAATTTTGTGGTCTATGAAGTGTAAATAGGGATCTACGATAGTGGCTCTCATTAAAAAAAACAAATCTTGACTAATTTTAAAAGCAAATTTAATAAAAAAAATCAGATTTTACCTATTTAACAGATTTATGTCAGACAGATAAATGCCTTATTACAAGAGTAGCTGATAGGAATAGGCACTATCGAAAGTTTTAAAGTAAAGTTTAGAAGTGGATGTCAGCAATTTTGGTTTTATAAAGACATACTTGTATTGTACACCGAATTATGGAATGTCGTGAGAAATTTTTTCTTGTTTTTTCTATTGAGCAAGATTTTACCGCGGTTAACAATTTCAAAAAGAAAGAAAAAGACTGGGCGCTACTAAACAAGGAAATTTAGAGTTAAACTCGACAGGATTGATGCCACAGGTTGAAAATTTGCTATTGAAGCGCCAGATTCATCCCTCCCATTGAAAGCCTTCTTTGTTTGTTGCTCAGTTATTTTATGTATTATTAAATTTAAATTTAAAATTAATTAACATGTGTTTAACACTATACTTCACTACAGTTAAAAATTTCAATATTTTAAAGAAAGTAGCTCTATAACAGCTGTTAAAAAGACATTTAAGTTGATAAATGTGCAAAAATTTAATATTAGGTAAGCAGGGGTCTATCCAAAAACTAAAAACATGGCAAGGGGTCTATGAGACAAAAACGTTTGGAAATCTCTGGGCTAAGCGAAGGCAAGGATTTGGAGAGCCGTGGTAGAGTTGAAGTAACCTGCAAGTATGCAATTTTCTCACTTCTCCCGGAGTTGCTGCATGGAGTATGTGCCACTATGCACCAAATCGTGTGGTTCATCCACGATGATGCATCAGCCCATTTTTTGAATGCGGTGCTTTACCATCTCTATGCTACATATCTCGGGAGGTGGATTGGTCGCGGCAAACCTGTTACTTGGCCTCCACGCTCCCTTGACCTAAATCCTTTGGGTTTCTCATGGAGTTACCTGAAATGGCTTGTGTATGAGACGCCGGGGGCTACAGTGAAGGATCTCATGGAGTGGATCGACTGACATCGCCAGCACACTGGATTTGTTTGAACGTGTTCGACTATACTTCGGCCGTTTAATTTGGCTGTGCTAAGACCTAGGGGCCGCAACTTCGAACAATTCTGTAGAAATCATTCGTCGTTGCATTTCTGATGTCAAGCTGGGGTGCATTGTTCGTACTGTAAACATGCTTCAAGGTCTGATAAATGTATTTCGTACCACTACTGCCACTTTCCTTTCCACTCGACTTTACAACCTTCATAACTGTTTAAGCGAATTACTCCGACTAAACGGGGTTTACGACTCCATGCTGCCTACAACTAACCCTCTAAATTGATCAGGCAAATTCGGAATCACCATGTATACGCATACCATATCACAATCAGTACAAAGTACTGCTACTATAACATCAGCCATACATAACGAAGAAAAACCTTTCTGGAAATGACAAAAATCTTTACTTAAATACAAAGTATTCAGTTTTTAATAGTGGTATTCTTGATGAATTTTCTAGAAATTTTTTCGAAATTTTTTCACAACATCACGACAGAATCAAATATTGTACTGCTGGAGATATATCTTTTGTTCTGATTTACTGACAAGGACAGCATCCTCAGACATTAATATTTTAGTGATAATAGCGTCCAAATCTGAGAGATTCCAACATCAATACCAGAGGAAATATCTTTCATAAATCAATTTAGTTGTTGTCTTTTGCTGATGACATTGATATTATGACACCCACCGCACTAAGACAAGCCTTCTTATCTTTAGCCTTCAGGATAGGACTGATAATTAATGAAAATAAGACTAATTAAAAGCCTTGCACTAAATCATGTTTTAACAATTCCCACTTCAAAGTTGAAGAGTATTTATTTTGAAGTTGTGGACAGTTTCACTTATTTAGGTTCGGAAATTAACAATAGGAATAATTGGTGCTGTTGTTGTTTCTAATGCCACCTGTCTGACGGTGTCAGATCAAGGCCCCCGAAACTCATCGTGGCAAGGGGATAGGTGTAGGCCTGTCGTTAGCTTTTAGCTTTGAGCACCTTGCAGGTGACAGTACAATTTGTCTCGGTTCATACACGATAGATGGCAACATCACCTATCTACACCTCCACAATTTAGGAAAGGAACTGGAGGGGAGGGAAATATTCTTCAGCCCCCTGCACCCGTGGTTGCTGGTACGACCACCTACAAGACCTGGGCATCGAACCAGGGTTTCCGGTCTGGTGTCCGATGCTCTAACCACTAAGCTACCCATAGCCCCAGGAATAATAATTATACTACTGAAATCCAAAAGAGAATTATTACGGCTAATGGATGTCTTAATGGAATACGAAAATATATGAAATAGAATGTAATTAAAAATAAAACATAGGTTCTATTGCATAAAAGTCTCCTTAGATCAGTATTAACTTACGCATGTCTCGAACAGATGAGAACATGACAAGTATCAACGAAAGGAAGCTTTTAAGATTTATTTTCGGAGGAATTCAAGAAAACGGTACGTGGCGTAGAAGATCAAATTTAGAACTCTATCACTGATATAAAGAATTGACATCGTTAACTTCATCAAAGTACAACGAATTAAATGGGAAGGCCACACTGTCAGAATGGACGTAGACAGCACCACTAAAAAAGTCTTCAATGCCCAACCAATTGGCACTCTGAGAAAAGGCAGGCCAAATCTAAGATGGATTGGTGGCTTAAAAAAGATCTAGTTTTGAAAACTAAAAATTGAAGAACACTAGCAAGAAGAAAGCTGGCATGAAAAAGGCTTCTTGAGAAGGCCAGGGCCCACCGAGGAAAAAATGAAGCGTCCAAATCTTCTTCAAACTTCTCAGGCACTCCATGGAAGAGCTGTCACTTTCTTAAGGTGGAGATAAGGATGTCATGTAAGGTTCGCCTCTACATTTGAATGCGCACCAAGTTATTAAATATAACTCTAAATTATATATTCCTCACGTAAAGGTAGTTTTATATTGTTCCCAACATAAGCAAAGCTAAGTTGTTAAAAATTATTGAGAATTGAGAAGTCCTTCAGCTAATTCTCACTTCTTATTTTACTGGTATAATTTTTCAACAAATATAATTATAAATAAAAATGTATATTTATTAAATGAGAAACGACAATGCTCATGTTATAAAAAGATAAAAAAGCTAATTAATTAGCAGATATGTGTTGTTAAATTATGCATAATATGAAAGTGATGAGTAGAATTAAGTTATTTATATACATTTTCTCTGATAAATACATTTTTACAATGTTATTGAAAAAAGTTTACTTATTATTAAAGTAACCTATAATGGACTGCAATTCATCGAAACGACTTCTGAACTTGTTTTCAGGGACATTTGGATACTAACGGACCGTCGTGCTTCTATACAGCATTTTTCTCTTTGGACTACTGTTGGGGATAAGACAAGACTGAATATACTGGATCTTGTGGTTCCAGTATATTCAGACTCTCTACATACGTACTTTCAGTAGATACCCTCCCATATTGGATTGAATGGTAACGAAATAGCAGATAGTTTGGACAAAACTGCGACTGCTGACAACTTGCAGGGTAATGATTGTATTTTACCGAATACTCTTCCATTAATAAGATGAAATTAATTAATGAAAGTACCACCTGCTCATCTCGGCATTTTGGCAAAAGACCCCGTTGGTGTCACCAGCTTGTGGTGGTGGTATCCATATAAGCCCTAACTGCCTCCGGACTTAAGTGATCATTTTGGTCTAGGGCTAGGGTGTGTGCTTACGGAACGGAAGATGCGAGAACGAATCTCCTTCATTGGAGATCCTGGGAATCTCGAACAAACGCAACCTTCGCGCAGCAGTCGGGGCGCCATCTATCCACCGCAAATGCAACCAAAGCCATCACACACATGATGCAACCTTTAAGCCGTCTCACACGAATGACGCAACCCTCAAGCCGTCACATCCTAGTGATGCATCAACTCACACGCTTGCCATAACAACGATATCGTTCATTCGCCTTACCGACTCACTTGTAGGGGAGTGTGTGGTGGTGGTATCCATATAAGCCCTAACTGCCTCCAGACTGAAGTGATCCTTTTGGTTTAGGGATAAGGTGTGTGCTTACGGAACAGAAGGTACCGAGAGAGAACGAATCTTTTTCAAGCTCAATAATTCTAGGAATCAGCCAATGGCTGTATCACGCTTTTTACAGTGGCAACATCAATTCTCTTATTTTTCAACAATACCGGAAAGTCTTTCTAGAATGACATTCATGCAAGGCTCGTCAGACCTATCCTGTTCATATTTTTAACTGCTTGAATTTTACCATAGACGAAGTTTTCGGGAATCCTATTATATTTTTGGTTTTTTAAGTGATTTTTGGTTTTATGAAGTTGGTGTAGTAAGCTACACCATTTGGGATAAGGAAAAACATTTATTATTAAAATCATATTCATGTGTAATCAATTAAAGGGATTCAACCTTCGAAATGTTTCCCTTTTGGGAATAGGCTATTTTTCGTCCTCAATAGCTCCTCATACAGTGATTATAATATTCTATAATGTTCCATTGGAATGTTTATAATAGTTGCAATATAATTTAGTCACCAAGTACTACCACTATTAAATTATAAATACTCTTTATTAAATAAAAGGATTCATAGCAGCTTGAAAGGTTTCTCTCCACTATGTGTTCGATTTTTAAGTATTAGCACTACTAAGTTGTGCTGCTAGTAACGTTAGAGATAGTTCGTCATGCATGTGAAAACTTTTTTTGAGACTCTTGATCAGCTTTAAAGTCTGTGAAGACAAGCAATGGAGAGTGCAGTGGGGGCCATGGCCCAGGGCGGCATACGCAAAGGGGCGGCTGCAAGCACCGCGATATTTAAATTCAAAAAGTATTTCAGTCTCCAAATGGCGCCAGAGCTGATATAAGCTAAGCTGGTGAGTGAGTGAATATTAACGCCGCACTGTTCAGCTACACCAGGGCTTTTAGCAATCACAAGCCAAACAAAACCGCGCGGGTGTGACAGGGTGGCGCATGGAGAAGATGTTCACTTATCGTACGAAGATGACTTGAGGTGAACAATGTTTTCTTCAATAGACAAAGTAACTTCTGAAATTCGAGAAAGATTCTAACAGTTGCAGAATCTAGCGCAAAAATATGCTTTTTTAAGGCCTGAAGTGATATCGAGCTTGGACGAACTTAACTTAGATTCAGCTTTTCAAGACATTAATAAAGAATTCCAACCTGAGCGCATACGTCTACAAGCTACAATCTACAACAGACCCAGGCTGTGAAAAAGAATTCATTAGGTCCGGCTCTCTCTGGGCTTATTAAAATATATTATTGAGTCCAAACTTGAAGATGGCTTACCAAAAATTGTTTGAATGTTGAGAATTTTTTTCACATCTACCATCAGTAATGCCAGTTCTGAGAGAAGCTTCTCTAAGCTAAAATTAATCAAAAATTATCTCAGATCGACTATGTCCACGTTAATGCTAACAAATTTAGCTTAGCAATTGAACATGACATACATGTTGATATTGACGATTGTATAAAGATTTTGCTATGAAAAAAACACGAAAAGTGCATTTTTAATCAATAAAAAAAATTTAAGCTTTTTTTTAAAAATTTTATTAATTTCTTGTCTAATAATTAAAATAGAGAGGTGACGAATTTCCGGTTGCTACGCTACGCCACTGAAGACGCACGATTCATCTAAAGGTTTTCAGTGCATATAAATGACGGTAAGTCACCATTCGATAGCTAAAAAAAATATTGTACAATTTCTGCCTAGTTTTTAATGTTATTGGAAATCGGTCATTGTTTCATCAAATTTCTGAAGTGTCAGTTAATTGCCGGTGAAGACAAGCACGAACGCTTCCACATGCATATACACAGACGCATTCGAAAACTTTCTATTTTGCATACACAGGCGGACCCCGATTTACATCTGTTTAATGAATTTTTCTTTTGGCACGATTAAAATGAAGGCAAAACTCCCTGTATTTAACGAATAATGAACCTCGAATAACGAATTGTTTAAGAGGCGGAAATTTTTTTTTCTTAGTTTGGAATAGAAAAAAAAATGAATTTTTTTCTCCAAAAGACATTTATTTGTGATTTTAACTATTACGTTACATTCAATGTTGGACTTTCTGTGCAACTGAAGCTGAGCAAATAGTTGATTTGTTGTATTAAAGACTGTTGAATACAAGCAGAAGTTATATATATATATATATATATACCGGTGTCCAAAAGTTAAGCATAAATCGTAAAATGCGAAAAACATGGAGTAAATATTCGTAAAACTATTCCAAATTTCTTACGGATATTAATTGGGTGAAGAAGAAACATTGGGTTTATGCAAAACTTTTCAGTCGACTACGTCCTGCAAGAAACACCGGCACATGTCGGAACGCGGAGAAACCGATTAACACCGCATAGGCAGTTCAGACAAGTTTCGTGCAACTACTGTGTGAAGGAAAGTTGTTAACCATCAAACAAGGTGAATGATGGCACAAAGACGCCAATTGCACATGTTTGCGAAAGGAAGAATCGTTGGAATGCTGGAATCCTCACGATCACAAACCGAAGTGTCTCGAATTCTGAATGTGGACCAGTCTGTGATCTCAAGACTGTGGCAGAAGTTTCAAAGAACGGGAGATGTTACCCGACAACCCTTATCAGGTCGAGCAAGAGTCACAACCCCTCGCCAAGACCGATATCTGGTAATAAGTGCGCGACGTCAGAGGTGCAGTACTGTCAGAGCATTGGGTTCGGCCACAGGAATACGAATTTCAAGACAAACTGTTTACAGGAGAATCAATCATGCTGGCCTGTATGCCAGAAGACCAGCAGTTTACATTCCCCTCACGTCTGCGCATAAACGCGCTCGTTTGAACTGGAGTTTGAAATATCAATATTGGAGTGTGGGAGAGTGGGCCAATGTTGATGTTTCAGTGAGGAGTCCCGGTTTAGTCTGAGTAGTGATTCTCGGCGGGTAACGATATGGAGAGAACGTGGAACACGTTTTGAACCAAGAAACATAACGGAAAGACTTCATTTTCCACCAAAGGGAGTAATGGTATGGGCAGGCATCATGATGGATGGCCTCACAGACCTCCATTTCTTTGACACGGGGTCTGTGACTGCTCAAAGATACAGAGACGAAGTTCTTGAGCCTTATATGCGCTTTTTTCTAGGTGCTGTCGGCCCTGACTTCATATTCATGGAAGATAATGCGCCGTGTCACCGAGTGGTGCTGATTGATGACTTTCTTGAA
The DNA here is from genome assembly GCA_019973975.1 of Trichonephila clavata. Taxonomy (NCBI): domain Eukaryota; kingdom Metazoa; phylum Arthropoda; class Arachnida; order Araneae; family Nephilidae; genus Trichonephila; species Trichonephila clavata. The sequence continues at coordinate 24,231 of BMAO01036408.1, read as the reverse complement.
ACGGAAAACATCCAGCGCATGTCGTGGCCTGCGAACTCCCCTGATTTAAATCCTATCGAGAATGTATGGAATATGCTCGGGAGACAAATTGAAGCCCTTTCGCATCCACCAAGCTCCGTTACAGAACTGAAGAGAGCTCTCCAAGAAGCTTGGAACCGTTTGAGTCCATAACTCATTCATCATCTCATAGCAAGTATGGTAAATCGCTGTGCAGCGTGCCTGGCTGTCAGAGGTGACCACACGCCTTATTAAACTGCAACATCAGTATTTTATTTATAGTTTTCTTTCATTTTTTCTTTAAAGTGTGAATCCTTGCTATGCTCAGTTTTCTTTCAAACTGGTACTTTGGGTAATAAAATTAATTATTTTCATTTTTTTGATTTGCTTCCTTATTTTATAACCATTTTACACTCGCATATCACGTTTCCCGCCATTCTGACTTACAGTTTCTTCTTTATTCACATAATTATCAATTATGCTTAACTTTTGGACACCAGTGTATATATATATATATATATATATATATATATATATATATTACGCCATCAACGCGTTATGACGGTTCCATCTTAGCTTCTTCTACTAATTCCTTTTGGGGAATTTTTGGACTTTAAAAATTATTTTATTTTAAAACCCCGTTTAGAAGAAGAGAACGTGATTATGCTTAAATTATGACTACGATATATAGTCTAGGTTTTCAGGTTAGAGAGACTAATCTGCTGTCGGAGCAACGATTAATCAAATTGAAGGTGAATCGCGGATATTTAGTATTTGCTAATTGAATTACTTAAAATGCGAATGTCACTGAGATTAAATCCAGATTAAATAGAAGAGAAGTCAAAGTGATCATCTTGAGTAAGTGTAGTTAATACATACCAGTTTTCTCATATCTCGCTTACGTCGTTTATTGTTGGCTTGGTGATTATTTGAGGGCATCTCTTAGTCTGGATTGATTGTATTAATGTTGTGTAACATCGTGACAGGGTAGCGTGTTCACTCACACAGCTAAGCATTAAAAATAATTTTTATTTCTAGAATACGTAAATTTTAGATGAATTAAAAGTATACGTCACACGCAATGCCTCCATCATTTTGTTTTGATGAGAAGAAAATTAAAGTCCCACACATGTTGAAGTAATTGCAGGTTCACCTAGCTGGTGTGTTGCGTCTCTTCCAGTCTTCAGTCTGATTGCTCCGACATATCTCTCCATTGGGGCCGTGGGTAGCCTAGTGGTTAGAGCATCGGACTCCAGACCGGAGGGCCTGGGTTCGATGCCTGATGCCACTAAATACCACCGAGTATAGACGGAGTACGTGCTTGTTAAATCAGTGGGTCCGAAAGTCTTGTGGGCGGTCGCAGCAGAAACCACGAGTAGAGGGGGCTGCAGAATATTTCCCTCCCCTTCAGTTCCATGCCAAAATTGTGGAGGTGGAGACAGGTGGTGTCACCATCTATCGTTAAGAAGTCCAACCTGTCTCACAGGCAATGGCACAACTTTCATTCCTTCTCTGCGGGAAGGACATGACAACAACAATAGCAACAACATATCTCTCCATTGTCCGGAGGCGCTTGCTCTACAATGTTCTCAGTCCCACAAGATGTGACTCAAGAACCATCAGCGTTCCTCTTTCTGCCCATCTCGACCAGGGCTACACGCGAAGAGAGTTTTTTTCGTCCTGAGGGCACTTGCCCCACAATATTTCTTTTCTCTACATCAGGTAAAGTTGTTCGTCTTCCTTTTTCCTCCTTTCCTTTCTCGCAAATCTACCCTTTTAAACTCCAGGGTTGAGTCAACTTCAAGTCCCTTGTTATCTCTCATTGGCAGGCCCCAAAAGTTTGGTTCCCACGACAAAGGCCTGTCCAACATCTGGTTTATGATTTACCTCATCGTCATTTCCTCTTTGAAGTGACCTGCCGCCATCCTCCGAGGTGCCAGTCTCCTAAGACAGACAAATATTACCAATGAACGCCCAATACGGATATGTCCCGTCCTTTGTGCCCTCAGTCACACCGGCGTCGACAGTCCAGATGCTAAACAAAGGACAATCTATCTCCAACCCACAAAGTGAGCCACCTGCTTTCCATAAGTCAAACTCGACATGTATAGAGGGGTATGAGCCATGTTCATGCTACGTCGTTACATTGGTGTTTAATATTGTGAATAAATTAGACTATTTTGTTGAAACATTGCTAGTGTTCCTTCCATTCTTCCTACACCTTTAGACTCTCAGGGGAGGTTATTACAACGTATAGTATTTGTTTCACCTGTCTCAAATTTTCAAAGGACCCTCCTCTGTTTCCGCTTTTTTCTGCATATAAAATGGCCTCCCTTTTCATACTTTCGTCATACTGAACTCTTCTGGAAGCTATTACCGATATCTTACATTTTTAGGTGATTAAAAGAAATTGTGTACGAAAACATTTCCTAAATACGAGCAATGATGTTGAGGATAGACTAAATACTAAAGATAAACTGTGGAATGAGGTATAAGTCATCGATGCAAGTGGCCTGAATGGATCGTTACAATTTTCCTTTTGAAACGGATGGAAACTTAATTTCTCTAATCCAACAAATATTTTGCCTTCTATTCTAAGCCACACTCGATTTTCAGTAGCATTAACAGTGGAAAATAGTGCGGTTTAGATTCGAGTAAATACGGTATAACCACTAATAAAATGCAAGTACTCTTTATTAAAGCAAGTGATTCTTCACGGCTCTTTAATGGCTTTTCGCCTGTATGTGTATTCGCTTTTTAAGTATCGGCGCTTGTTTGTGCAGAAATAACGATTTAAAGCTAGCGATGTATTTTGAAATTTTTTATTTTTTTTAGGAACTCTCCAATGGTTCTGAAGTTTAGAAGCAAATTTATAGGTTATATAAAGTGGTATAGTTTAAAAAGGTAAATCACAATTTCATGAATTTCGGAGAGAACAAAACTCCGCTAATAATGAGGATATAAGAATATGATATTTGGAGTTTTTATTGCATATACGTGGTGTGACGCAAAAAAACAAACAAACCGAGACTGGTCTAGTAAATTATTGTATTTGAATCAGTTCTCCGTGACTATATTACCTTCAAAGTAATTCCCTTCAGCATTCACACACTTCTGCCTTCGATGCTGCCATTGCTGGTAACAGTTCTTGAGCGAGGTTTTTGAAAGGCCCTTCAGGAGATTCTTCATTTTTGCCTGAACCTCTTCAACTGTGGTAAAATGGGTTCCCTTTCTGCAAGATTTAACTGAAGGAAATAAAAAAAAAAGTCTCATGGGATGAAACCAGGCGAATTTGCTTGACAGTAACTGCTTGAAAAATAGGGTCGTATGAGCGGCTGCATTGTCTTGGTGCAACAGCGATCCATCACTCTCCAATTATGACCTTTTTTTTCTTAATTTTTTCACGAAGTCTTTTTAGAACTTCAATGTATTAGTGTTGATTAACAGTCTGGCCACTGATGTGAGTGGGAACTGACTCATATCACGAATTCTGGCCATTGTGACGTACTGGATACGAAAATACACAGTCAGGCTAGAGATATATATACAAATTTAATTACATAAAATTCTAGCACGCCATCTTTTTCTACAGACCACGTTTCTTCTCTCGCTTCCAGCCGGGACCCTCTCATAACCGATCTCTCCACATGTCCTTCTCGAGGTTTTTTTTCTCGGAACGGAGGGGAAATGGATCTCAGGGATATCCTGTCCCCACCCCCTTACAATAAGGCAGTCAGTATCAGCTTTTTGTCTCTGACGTCATCAATAGGTTTGATCCCGGAAGTAACTGGACTTAGTAATAATGTTCACTACACCATGTTTTGGTCTGTAATCACTGATATTGGGTGCCCAGCAGGTTCATCATCTTCCACACTGACCTTTCACCCTGAAAACCTCTTATACCATTCAAACACATATGCACGAGACCAAGTTTCATCTCCAAAAGCCTCGGTTAATATTTGAAATGTTTACGTGGCTGATTTCTTAAGCTTCACACGAAACTTGATGTTGATTCTTCATTTTTCAGACAGAATGCAGTTGCAAGTGTTCACTCAATGACGCAGTTCTCCCAACTGGCAAAAGTCGCCAAATGGATAGAGGAGGTACGTGGAATGACGTCACCAAAACAGTTGTCACCAACTCTTTTTTTCATACTACACACTTAGTCTCGTTTTTTTGTGTATCACACCTTGTATATATAAACAGTGGCGGATTAAGCGGGTATCGAACCTGGCGGCCGCCAGGGGCCCCAGCGCTGGTAGGGGCCCCAAGCTTGACGAAAGCAAAGGCCAGCGACAAACCAGCTACGCCACCTTGGAGCAAGAAATGAAAAGAAAACAAAGATACAATGAACCTTTATCAAGATGCAAGAGAAATAATGTAGAAAAACTTTTGAAAATATTTTTAACAATACCGAAATCGAATGCATCAGGTGAATGGTCTTTTTTAAATTTAAAACGTGTTAAAAATAATTTAAGAAGTACTATTGGAGAAAAGACAAATTGAACAACATGGCCATATTATATACAGAATAAAATATTTTGGACAAAATAGATATGATAAAAATAATTGATGAATTGCCAAAGAGAAATCAAACTGTATAGCAAAACTGTAAGCTTACAGTTTTCAATACAGTAAGATTTTCAATTTTTTTTATACAGTTAAGATTTTTCTTTAGCCGATGAGTTTTATTATAGCAATACATTTTATTTCGAGAATTTAAAGTTAGCGACTCTTTTCAATATTTTAGTTTTTCGACTCTTAAGCCCATGAGCCTCAAACCTTTTACCGCCAGGGGCCTCCAACTACCTTAATCCGCCTCTGTATATAAATATAATTTACTACATTCGACTTAAATAAAACAACTTCGTTCAATTATTACTTTTAATGGAGATTCATCATTATTTTATCTTATTTTTAAAATGTTATTTATAATTACCGGTGAAAGCAAATATGAATGAAGATGCATACAAATGCGCAGATGCACTCGAAAACATCGAATTTTATGTATAAGAGATGATAATTAAAAATAATGTCCACTAGATGAAATAAAGGAAAGTATAATTTTCTTTTTCACGTAGTAATCCAATACTCCACTACAAAAACCACTTCTGTGATTTAATTGATGTACCAATGTTATATATATATATACAGTGGTGGCAAAAAGTCCTGAACATACTCATTTTTTAGCGTAATTTTTGTGTTTGGCTTCATTTTTCGTTGTAAAATTATCGCACTATCTTAAATATTGTTATTTATTTTAATGTATTTCTTATGCTGATTTCAAATCTACTACTAGTTTCTTAATGACTAAAATATTTTTTGTAGTAAAGCTGCCTGAACACAATAATGTGAAATATGTGCAGAATAAAACAATATAGAATAACATAATATGCAAAGAAAAATAACACGAAAATTAACAAATACGGTATATTTAATAAGCATTTTGAAAATTACATTGTTGTCACATGTTAGAAAATCAATATTTATGGGCCAGCTCTTTGCTTTAATTACGGCTCTACATCTTTTTGGCATGGATTGCACCAATTTCAAAAGAAGATCTTTCGTGACAATATGGTTGAAGGAAAATATTAAAGCTGCTAAAGTACCATGCGGCCTTTGAAAAGATTTTCTGAAACAAATTTTATTGCGGACAGGGGGCAATCAGGACGACCAAGAGAAACATCTTTACGTGAAGACAGGTTATTACACAGAATTTCACTTTCAAACAGAAAGCTTAATTCCTCGCAAATTTTAAAACAATGGACTTTGACATCAAATGTGAGTGTGTGCCCAAGAACTGTTAGAGGAAGACTGCTGGAAATTGGGTTACGAGGCTGTAAAGCGCGCCCAAAACCATTACTGACTGAATTTCAACGCAAGAGGCGATTGACGTGGGCAAGGGAACATTCATTATGGACTATTAAAGACTGGGAAAAGGTAATATTTAATGTCGAGAGTCAGTTTTGTATTTCTGGAAACTAAAGTAGTGCCTATGTAAGACGACGCATTCATGAGGAATTCAGTCCTCAGTGTCTGAAGCCCACAGTAAAGTACCCGACAAAAGTGATGGTATGGGGTTGTATGTCTTCTCATGGTGTTGTAAAACTTCACATCGTTAGAGGAACAGTGAAAGCCATAGATTGCATTGAAATACTACAAAATAAATTGCTACCAACTGCGAGATATCTTTTTGGGAATCAGTCATGTATTTTTCCGGACGATAACGCCCCTTGTCATCGTGCAAAGGTAGTCCAGAAATGGTTGAAAGACCATACTGTGAATAGAATGAACTGGCCAGGACAGTCTCCCGACCTTAATCCGATAGAGAACTTATGGTTTAAAATTGGTTATGAAATTTCAAAGAAAAAACCTTCAAACAAACGTGAATTTATTAAAGCTTTAATATTTTCCTTCAACCATATTGTCACGAAAGATCTTTTGAAATTGGAGCATTCCATGCCAAAAAGATGTAGAGCCGTAATTAAAGCAAACGGCTGGCCCATAAAATATTGATTTTCTAACATGTGACAACAATGTAATTTTCAAAATGCTTATTAAATATGCCGTATTTGTCAATTTTCGTGTCATTTTTCTTTGCATATTATGTTATTCTATATTGTTTTATTCTGCACATATTTCACATTATTGTGTTCAGGCAGCTTTACTACAAAAAATATTTTAGTCACTAAGAAACTAGTAGTAGATTTGAAATCAGCATAAGAAATACATTAAAATAAATAACAATATTTAAGATAGTGCGATAATTTTACAACGAAAAATGAAGCCAAACACAAAAATTACGCTAAAAAATGAGTGTGTTCAGGACTTTTTGCCACCACTGTATATGTATATATATATAAACTGCTGTTTGTTAAAAATGCAACACCGTGAAGGAATCGTCAAAATTAAATAAAATTTAATGCACAAACGACTTGTTTTAGTACAAATAAATGACGAAATTATCAAAGCAAGAAAACAATAGTAAGTGTCCGAAATCAGTATTTGGTGTAGCCATCATGCGCTGCAATAAGTGTTGCTATACGACGTGGCATGAAGTCAAACATATTTTGAATGTCTGCTTGTGGAAGAGAATTCCATAATGTTTATATGCGCAGCAAAAGTTCGTATTTTGAAGCTGCAGGACGCGGATCACAAGCGAGACGCCGACCAACTAAATCCCACACGTGCTGAATAGGCGACATATCCGGTGAATAAGTAGGCCAAGAGAAAAATTGCATGTGTTGGGTTAAACAGAAGTCTTGAACAGTTTTTGCAACATGTGGGTGGGCATTATCCTGTGCTAAAAGATAGCTCCAGGGATGCCTTGAAGGAAGGGAATGACTTCGGGCTGTAGCAATTCACGGACGTACCTGTTGCTATTGAGATTACACTCAATTCGTAGCAAATTGGATCGTCTATGATACGAAATCACACTCCAAACCATAACTCCGGGTGTTAGGCCGCTATGTCGTTCGGTAACGCACTCTGGAAGGTAGCGTTCACCGGCATAGCGTCTAACACGAATGCGGTCATCATGGTGCCACAAATTGAAGCGTGATTCATTTGAAAAGACAATTTGGTGCCAATCAGCTTGCCAGGCTCTGTGCTCGTGAGCCCATTGCAGACGCAGCCATCGATAGTTTCCCGTGAGAGGGATCCTTAAAAAGGCACCCTTGCATACAATCCACGGTGCAGCAGACGTCAACAAATTGAAGAAGCCGACATTAATGCACTTGTAGCAGTAAACCAACGTGCTGCCAACTGCCTGGAGGAAGCTGTACGGTCATTCACCGCCATGCGGAACATGTGTCGATCGTCACGCGCTGACGTCACTGCCAGTTTTTCGAGCTCTTCGGTGCTCTTCGGTTCACTGCTTCCAAACTCGCATCACTGTGGAACTGTTCCGGTGCACACGGGCTCCTATTGCGTGATAGGAAAATGCCGATAATCCTCATTCGTTCAAACTGTGTAAGTTGTTGAGTTGTTAGAATTTTTCCTTGTTTCGTTGTGGAGGCATACTTAAGTTTCACTAAACGTTTGCCACTAACAAATAATTATTAACTATTTTCAACGTCCTGCTATGGCCCTCTACTTATAGGCTTTCAACATCAGTTCAGAGAGCGATGCTTACGCCACGCTTGCGCGGTGGCTCTGAAACTTTACTATTTTACGTAACATCCTATAACTGATATTTGCTGCGAAGTTCATTTAATTCTGATGATTCCTTCATGTGTGGCATTTTTTACAAACAGCAGTGTATATAAAGAAGTTGGAATGTGGAATATAGTTCATCTTGAGATTCTTCCGGGGATGGGGGCACGCTATTCCATCCCTCTATCTAGTTCAGTTTGGTTTCTATCCTTGTTTGAGTAAGACATTGCCGTGTCGAAGCAACGCGATCATGATACACATACAAATCGAGCTGGTCATGCACATTTGAAATTCCTCGTGAATTAAAAACAAACTCCATCTTAATATTTTAAATTGTTAAAAGAAGTGCTTGGAGATAGCTGCATTTAACGGGTCAAATTTTTTAGTGGCACAAACGGTTTTTGGAACGTCGGGAGTCTTTTGAAGAAGATAAACGCTCTGGTCGACCTGTGCCAGCAAGAACTGATGGAAACTTTAAAAAAATTAATGAAATCGTGCAAAGACCGACGTTTGAGTGTTCGGATGATGTCAGATATTTCGAACATTGACAAAGACAGTAAGAAAATTTCGGCCAAAAATTTGTATATGTTGAAGTGGCCGCGATAGCCTAGTGATCAAGGTGATGGACTCGTGGCCAGTGTGTGATGAGTTCGAGTCTAGTACTGCTAAAGGCCCACCGTGTAGAGGAGCGATGCACATTAAATCTGTCAAAAGCTCAAATATCCTACCGTCGGTGTGGTGGGAGAATTAGGAGAGGAGAGTGCAAGCTCAGGTCAACTGATGTAAGCGGCTCATATAGACGATGTAAGAAAACAGCGGCTGTTGTTTAAATCAAAATCCTTTTCCAACATTAATAACAAATTAAATGAACAAAAATCTATTTCGTTTATCAAATATTACCACTATATAAGTATAATTTTGTATTATTTATATGTAAATGATTGCGCTTGATGAGGCACTATGTTTTTATTAGGTATCTAATTCCAATATCAGCTCTTAGTTGGGCTGAATGTAGTTATAACATATTAATAACTTTCCTACTCCATTGAGTCCTGCAGCCATTCTTCCACTTATTTATCTAAGTCGGCACCGCCGGGCTACCTCTTAGTTCCAGATAGGGGATTGAGGACTGCTGACGCAGCCCATTTGCCCTACAAAAACGTCACAGACAGTAAATAACTTTGGTTCGGAGGTTTTGCTTGCGGGGCTCAAGAATTCGGCTACAAATGGGGTATGTCTATAGTGATGAGTTATGGTCACGAACTCGGGGGTAATGTGCTATGAATTTTAGCTCTAGTGCTACTGAAGCCCCATTGTGTAGAGAAGCTGATCCATAATAAATATAGCGAGACCCTAAGTCCATCCAATTGTAGGGGGTGTTAGTTTGGAGAAGGAGTGCTGGGCTCAGGTGTCATCCACATCACTTGCTCATGCTTCAAAATTACATGGTCCGTCGCAAAAAGCCCTCGAGTAGCTGGACAGTGCAACGTATATATTCTCCCACTCACTGCATATGGTGGAAGTTTGCGCAAAACTGGTGCCGAAAAACTTGATGAAGACATTGCGCTCTTTGTAAAACATTTCTCGGCGGAGAAACGCATTACTGTGCTCGAACATCCACCGTACTCACCAGATCTCTCCCCATACGATTTCTATTTTTTCTTAAAATGAAAAATGTATTGAAATGAACACATTTTGAATCTGTTTATGAGGTGAAGGCAAGTACAGCAAATTTACCGAAGATGGTGTCGTTTAATGAGCTACAGCACTGCTTTGAACGGTGGAAGACTCATAAGCAGCTATGTATGGATAGGGAATCGGAGTATGTTGAAGGGGACTAAAAGGTATTAGAGTACATTGTTTTCTATGAAGTTAATTTTTTAGACCAGTGGTCTTCAAACTGTGTTCCACCAGGCATACCGGGGTTTTCCACGAGTCACAATAAAAAAAATCAAAAAGAGCTTTATAAATGTGCATGAGGTGAAAGCAAATACAGCAAACTTACTGAAGATGGTGACATTGATGGTGAAGAGGCAAAATAGTTTCACGTTCTCTATGAAGTTTGTATACCCATTCGATTTTAAAGTACACATTCCTGTCCTTAAGAAACTGAAAATTGCATTCATTTTTTTTATATATAATTTTAATTTGTAATACTTTTTAAACTTTTATTATGATATAATAAAAGAATATTAAAACGTTTTATCTCTCTATATATTATCTACTACATCGTAAAATTTAATCTTTTACTATACTGGATTACGAAATAATTTTATAATCGTTAGTACATTGTCTTGCAAAACTAAATAGTTTTCTAATGGAAATTTCTAATCCTTTTTGTATTTTTGTAAAAAATACCTACAATAAAAAAGAGCAGAGGTTCCCAAGCTTTTTTGTCTCATAGACCCTTTGCCACGTTTTTCGGTTTTGGGTAGACCCCTACTTACCTAATAAAGAATTTTTGCAAATTTATCAACTTAAATGTCTTTTTGACAACTGATATAGTACTATACTTACTTCAAAACATTTAAATTTTTAACTGTAGCGAAGTATAGTGTTTAAAACCTAAGACATACATGTTAGTTAATTAAATTAAAATTTAATTAATGTCTAAAACAACTGTTGCATAAAGTAACTGAGCAACAGACAAATACATTTGATGGGTGAGATGAATCTGGTGCTTCTAAAATTGCTGATATCAGTTTCTAAATTTTACTTTGAGATCGTCTTAGTGCCTATTTCGATCAGTTCTTCTTGTAATATGACATTTGTTTTTCTTTCAATCTGACCTTATTAATTAAATGCCTACTGTAGTTTTACCATATATAGAGTCAAGGCATTCTCAAGCCTAGTTTCAAAATCAGAACAAAGAGCACTTAAATGTTGAAAGTAGGTTAAGACGTCCTTTTCCTGGCAGATTAGGAAACTAGGAAAAAAATCGGGACGTCTAATATTATACTCCTTAGCTTAATTATATATGGCAAGAAACGCTGAATTGATGGTCCTTGTAACTGCAAATTAACTTCATTAAATTTAGTAAATAAATCTGTTAAACAGGTAAATCTGGTTTACACTTAATTCAATTTTCTTTTAAAATTAAAGTCATGATCTGGTTTAATGAGAGTCGCTATCATAGACCCTCATTTACAGCTTATGAACCCCCAAATTATTTTTTTGCTGACGTGGACCCCTTTATGCTGTCATAGACCTCTGGGGGTCTATATAGACCACTTTGGGAATCACTGAAATAGAGGAAACAACTTATCAACATAACAGCATTTTCGATGTTAAAAATATAAATTAAAGCAGGACAGTTCTCAAATTTTTTTGCTGCAAATTCATGCAAAATACACAGTATTTCTCACACAGCTATAAACATTTTAATGCCATTCAGTACAACGTGTATAAGTGAAAAATATTTCTCAACATGAGTGGCTACAAAAACAAAGTATAAAAACAAATGAAACTCATAATATGTAATGCTATTGCAGTTAATCTCAATAGACCTAGACTTCGACAGTTTGTGTAAAAAAATAGAAGCATGTATCCCAGTTACTAAACATAATGCATGGGTAGGTGACACTTGGAAAACAGATTAATATTATTAATGAGTATATTACATTAAAAGTAGATTAAAATTTTTTAATATTAAATGCAATAGTTTTTTTAATTGCCTTTTCATTGATCCATTGTTGGTCTGTTTGATGTATTATTTTAAGATATGTTCTTCTAAGTGTGTGTAGGGAATATGTGGTTCCACCAAAATATTTTCTAGTTTTAGGAGTTCTACGAAAACACCTTCTAGTTCTAGGGGTTCCACGAAAACACCTTCTAGTTCTAGGGGTTCCACGAAAACACCTTCTAGTTCTAGGGTTCCACGAAAACACCTTCTAGTTCTAAGGGTTCCACGAAAAGACATTCTAGTTCTAGGGGTTCCACGAAAACACCTTCTAGTTCTAGAGGTTCTACGAAAAGACATTCTAGTTCTAGGGGCTCCTCGAAAACACCTTCTAGTTCTAGGGATTCCACAAAAAGACATTCTAGTTCTAGGGGTTCTATGCAAACACCTTCTAGTTCCTGGGGTTCCCCGAAAACATCTTCTAGTTCTAGGGGTTCTACGCAAACACCTTCTAGTTCTAGGGGTTCACGAAAACACGTTCTAGTTCTAGGGGTTCCACGAAAACACCTTCTAGTTCTAAGGGTTCCACGAAAACACCTTCTAGTTCTAAGGTTCTACGAAAAGACATTCTAGTTCTAGGGTTCAACGAAAACACCTTCTAGTTCTAGGGATTCACGAAAAGACATTCTAGTTCTAGGGGCTCCCGAAAACACCTTCTAGTTCTAGGGATTCCACAAAAAGACATTCTAGTTCTAGGGGTTCCACGCAAACACCTTCTAGTTCTAGGGGTTCTACGAAAACACCTTCTAGTTCTAGGATAGGGATGGCGAACCTTTTTGAGGAGTGGGTCAAATTTTGTTCATATTTTCTTAGGGCTAGCTCGTGGGTCACTAATGCCTATTTGTATCAGAGTTAAATTAAAAAATTTTTAACTGAGTATTTATTAACTAAAATTCAATTGGCTTAAAGGGTAAAAATGGGCGTGGTTTGCGATTTAAAAATTTTTAGTAGGATTAAAACTTCTAAGTTTGGGGAGAATGGCAATAAGTGTTTGGATGAACAAGGAGGAGGGAAAATTACATACAATATATATTATGAAATATTATTTATAAGTATATATATACATATATATATAAATTATAAAATTGATTATAAAGTATTTAATAAGAAATCTGTTGGTGTTTATTTTCAGATAGTTTTTTAATATTAGATTCATATTTTGTGTTCATTAGTTTAACGCAATTCGCAGTTAATTCCTTGTCAAGTCTATTTCTGTTAGAAGACTTTACAAAGTTCATTGGAAAAAAAACAATTTTTCACACTTATATGTGGACCCAAACATCGTCAAAAGAGCATTAACTGGTTTTTTCTTCATTAGTATAAAATTATTTGGTAAAAAATCTCATATGTGTTTAATATAACGTTTTCAATTTTTACTGCGGGATCAATATTGTTTGCACACTACTTTTACACAATTTTCGTTCTGCTTTCAGAAATCAAGTCTTCAAATTTTGTTTTCCACATTACGCTGCTTCGAAATTCAACCAATTCCATTTCTAAATTATCGATACCTAGCCACATAAATCCAGTTAACTTCGTTGTTTCAAATTCTGTTTTATATAGATATAAAATGAAGTGAAATGTGTTTTCCAAACTTTTAAATTGATTGAATCTCTCTTCAAAAGCTTGTTTTATTTCCTGCATAGTCATTAAATAATTTTTAACTGCATTTTTCTTGAATGTCAACGAAGTTTTCAAAAATTATTGTGTTTTGAAAACGTTTTTGTAATTGAGGAAAATATTTCAGGATTTCCATTTCCAAATCCTTAGTAAAGATTTCAAATTTAGTGATAAAAATTTTAATATTTTGAAACATCTTTAACACAATTAGTACATGCCCTTGAAGTTTTTTATTCAACTCATTAAAATGCTGAGTGATGTCGCATGAAAACATTAAATCATTTAATCAATGTGTGACGGATCTATACGGTTTCCACTAACCTCCTCAATATTTCTTTAAAGTTTTATTTATTTCAACCAATCTCCACCGGGAGCCAAAGCGTGATTTATGCAAATGAGATATATTATATAAGTTCGGGTTTAGCGAGTTAACAAAAAAAAGTGAAGTGAAGAGTTAGGAGAGTGAAGTCAAATGAATTAAAACATCGGTAGATCAACACGCAGTGATTGACAGTATTAGTTAGCAGTTACGTGACGAGCTACGCCGAAGAGCAGTAGATTGAAATTGGAAAAGATTCCGTATTACCGAGTGGGGATCCTTATCTATTATCCTATCCAGCCTGTAAGGAATTCATCACCACGACGGAACAGCCGACGTTAAAAGGATAAGGTTAGTGATTTAGAATATTGTGAATACGTGTACGTGTTTTAGCTGTAATTGTACGTGTTTGATCTTTCGTGGATTCAGTCGCGATTCCGTAGTTCCGCTAGTAGTAACTCCTTCTCATACTCCACTGTGTTTTATTTCTCTTAAATTTGAATCGTGTGATTATAGCCTTCTGTGATTAATAAGCATCAATAAATATAGTGATTTGCAACTATGTCTCTTGATATCTCTAATCCGCCTACACGTCCAGAAACATTTAACGGTAGACGGGGAGATGATAATCTGAGGGGAGGGTATAATTCACGATAAATGTATATTGGATAATTCATTGAAACTGTTGTCTTTTTCAATTAAAAAGAGCTTAATTTCTTCTAATAACGTTAAAAGCGATTAAGGACTTGACCGAAACTAAGCCATCGCACGTTGTTGTACGTCAAAATCCCTGAATATTGGCATTCAATTTCTTCTAAGAATTGTGCAAATTGTCGTTTATAAAGTTGATTATTTTTTATTACAACTGACATTACACTGGAAAATGATTTTATAAACCATGTTTCGCACATAAAACTTGCTATACAATGAAATTCAATCAAAGAATGTGAAGTATTTTGCTTAAGATAATAAATCTAATGTTTTCCCCTACCATATTAGGTGTACCGTCTGTTGTTACAAAAACTATTTTCTGAAGGTCAATATCAATTCTTTAAATGAAAATGAAATTCCTTAAAAATATCAAGCCTAGTACACTTCCCTTTCAACGTTATTAGTTTTATTAACTCTTCTTTCATTATATATAAATTCATACTTATACCGAGCAAAAACAGCTAATTTTGCATAACCATTTACATCATTACTCTCATCTTAAGAAATTGAATACATTTCAGCATAATTAAAATCGGTAAGTATTTGCGAAAAAATATTTTTTTCTAATTTTATTACTCGATCTTTAATTATATTACGACTTATAGGTAACTTATTTATACGCTTTATAATCAAGACTTTTTCTTTACTATCAGCAAGCAATGTAGAACTACATTCTAAAAACACTTTTTTTTTTACAAATTCTCCTTCTAAAAAAGGTTTCCCGTTGTGAACAATGTGCAATGGGCAACTTGGAAACTAGAGGCTGTATAATGTTATTTTTTAGAACAAAACGCTTTTTAAAACACTGCTTTGAGAAACATTCTCCTTTTTCTATTGTGAAAAATACATTTTGCTTTCTTCGTCTGTTGACAAGCCGAGATTAGAATGCAAAGTTTCAAAATGTCTTTTTACATTACATGTACGTGAAGTCACTTTTTCATTACAAATTACACACGGTACGATTTTATTCCTTTCAATCACACCACATTTATTAAACCATTCAGCTTAATATGGCTTGGAACTTGTATGGCTTGTTTTTAATTTTTTGACCGCCTGCACATAGTACAAAGCTACAATTAAAAATAATACAGTTAGAATACAATAATTTCAGAAGAGATTTTGTATTAACATACCTAATATACACTCATGTTTATAAATTAAGGATAATGAAGTTCAGGCAAAGAAAGAGACAGAAGCAAAACAAATTTGACTTATTTGTAAAGTCTATTTATTAAACAAAAGGAAATGAGCAAAAAAGATGCTTTATGTTTGACATAATTAATAAAAATTGCGATTTTTACTCCCTGGAGCAAATTTCAAAAAAGAACCTATTTACAAAAAACAGTATAACATGGTTAGTATGATTGTTAATACGGAGTATGTCTCCCGGATGATGCAATATAGACCTTACAACGCCTACGTATGCTGAGTATCAAATTATCAATCTGATCTTGGGGGAATATTACACCACTCATCAAGCAATGTCCTCCGAAGTTCCGGTAGACAGGTGGGAGGGGGTTGACGGACTGCAATTCTTCGGCCAAGCATATCCCACACATGCTCTATTGGATTCAAGTTTGGTGAGTATGCTGGCCAATCCATACGGGTGATATCTTCCGATTGAAGGCATTCGTCTACAATGTTTGCACGTTGAGGACGGGCGTTGTCATCCATAAACAGAAATTCAGCACCCATGGTGCCCCGAAACAAACGTACATGTTGTTCCAGAATGACATCCCGATAGATGTTGCCTGTCATCGTTACACTCTGAACATGCAGGTCAGTTATGGAACCAAGAACAATTCCTCCCCAAACGAGCCATCCTGCACCACCGTAACGGTGTCGTTTAATGGTGTTCTCTTGGTGGTAACGGGTACCTGGCGCTCTCCATATGAAAGTCCGGTGAGAATCAGACTGCAAACTAAACCTGGACTCGTCGGAAAACATAACACAAGACCACTGTTGAGGTGTCCACAATGCATGCTCTCTACTCCAGGTTAATCGCAGGCGACAGTGAGTTGCGGTAAGGGAAACACATCTGACAGGCATACGAGCATATAGACCAATGTGCCCTAAGCGTCTGTACACGGTCTGCCTTGAAACTGTCGTACCAGTAGCTGAAGAGAGCTGATGAGACAGGTCTGATGCTGTGCTCCGACTGTTTCTTTTGGCAGTAACTGCCAAATACCGGTCCTCATTCGGCGTTGTAACTCGGGGGCGACCTGTGGTGTAACATCTACTCACATTACCATCATCTTGGAATCGTTGCCAAAGCCTGGAGATGACACTCTGGGTGATTCCAAGTCCCTCGGATACTTCCAGCTACGTAACCCGATAATTTTACCACGTAAAAAATCATCCAAATGCTTCCTTTGTGATATAACTATGAGGTTATTGCACTGAAAGGCTTTTAAAGCGCTTGTGAACAATTTTACTTCTTTGCCACCATTCCTTATATACCCCTCTCTTACACTCTCGTCATTGTGACGTACTATCCGCGCCATCTGGTGGTTTCCTGTAATTTACATATTTTTCTTCAAGATGTGTGTGATAATTCTACAGGTGAAATTTTTATTTTAGAGTTCAATTTCTGTGTGATTCTGAATTATCCTTAATTTATGGACATGAGTGTACATACACATCAATACACATTATTTTTAAATGCGTTCGAAACGGATGTCATTAAGCTTAACACTGGTACTGGCGAGCCAAAAATTGCTAGTATCAAGAATAACTGAAATGCACAAGGCGCCCATTGGCACCTCAAAAGGTGAAACAGAGAGAGGATGATACAAGTGCTATGGAAGTCTCTTTCTACAAACATACTGAACATAAAATTACAAAAGTGTATTTTATCCGCAAGAAGTGCCTTAAGTATGGTTATCATTCTGCCAAGCTCGTCTGCCTTCTTTATCAAGCTAATTCTGCCCTTTCAAGAGGTGTCAGTACTTCCTATACCGACAATATTAAACTGAGCTGTTTTAAACTGTAAATATAAAGACTTTTATATTTGTACTGAAGTGAGATTTTTCAAATATATTGTTTATTTTTTTTCAAAAACATACAACGTAAAAGAATCACTATGAATTTATTAAAAATTATCATTTTTTTGTTATATTATCTGGCCTTCAGCCAAATATTTAAGGAATATATCAAAATACTCACTTCAGTATGTATAGTTACATATCAGTAATATGCAGAAAAAATTGCAAGTGCATTTATATATTAGATTCTGAGGAAAATGTACATGTCGTTTTAAAAAAACATTTTGAGAGAATTGTATTTTTAATTTTAGCATTTTTTAATTCAATTGCATTTTAGCTCATAGAAGATTGAATTCAACGTTATAGTAACTAACTTTTTTTAAAAAAATAGACTTCACCACTTTAAAAAAAAACGGCTCATTTAGTGAAGGATGCAACAGGGTTTGAAACTTACATACAGAATAATTTACATGAGTAAGAAGTATTTATCTGTTTTAATTTAGTATTTTTTAATATTTAGTGACTTCTCTTAAGGGTTTTATTTTTGTGGTTTGCTTTATTATCATAACACTACAAATATTCAACGAGCTATTCAGAGTATATCTCGAAGCTATCATTTATTGTTGTAGATCTTATCACACCCGTAAGCATACCTTTCTGTTTTTGAAAATCTAAGACACTTGAAGGTTCTTAACTTAAATTTACTTGTATTACAATCCTAATCTGATATGTTAGGTTCAGCCAGTAGCACACAGGAATTTTTCAAAGGGGAAGGTCTAGGGCCGAAAGTCCCCTATTCTCGAATCATGCTCCAATGCACCACCCAACATATTTTTCTGATGTTGTCAATTTTCTTTCACAAAAAACGGTAAAAAATTAATTATTGAATTAATAATTATCATTAATTAATAAAATTAATTATTAATAACAAATACTTAATTACATTTTACGTACTATGTACATAGAATTATAATCAATCGAGAAAAAAATCTAGGGCTTTGCGGGTGTCCGGACTCGAGGACACCGCCCCCTTGTGTGCGCCACTGGGTTCAACACAATCAAGAAGTAAAGATACCCCAAAGGAAACTAACTATAAATGGATAAGAATAATTTCCCTAGTGAAAAAAAATCAATTATTCAAATAAAAAATAGTCATTTTTTGAATTTTTGTCTTTTAAGTTACTCTCGGTGCTTTTATGCGCCGTTACTTCAAAATGAACATAGTAAACAAAATAGAATTGACAATCGGCAAGCATTTTTTTTACATAAATATAAAAAATAGTTTTGTTTAGGTAGTGGTAATATTTGACGACCTAATTCACAACTATTTAATTCTTTCATTTTTTTTTTTACACTGCAATGAAACTACGAGGTAAGATTCAAAAGTTCCCGGACTGAGCCTATAAAGTGGTAGAGGAACTTTTTGAAAACTTTTTCCTGTTACAGTAGAACGTCGTTTATCCGAATGCTTATTATCCGGAGCGTCAAATATCCGAACCAAAGTCCGGATACGTTTTCATCTCGTTGTCCAAGTCTGCGTTCATCGCACCATTGATGGTGCAAAGGCCTGAGGTTTCTAGTAAAATGTAAACGAAGCTATGGACGCTTTGCGGACATTCCATTCTGCTGCGAACGGCGTCGAATGGTACGAGCGGACACCGAATGATGTGTTACAGACTGAATCTGTTGTGGTATGGTTTGTGATGTGGCTGCGTGATCCGTCACTGCCATGCACACAATCCGCCTGTCATCACGGACAGTAGTGCAACGAGGCGGGTCGATCGGATAATAAGCTTCTCAATAAAATGTTTTAAATATCAAAAATTACAAAAAAATGGCGTTTTTTTTACAACAAAAACAAACAAAATGATTTTTCCTGAAATTACTTCAGATTCCATTGAAGGACCACTAAAATGATTCCGTGGTTCATGGGCCACTGGTTGAAAACCCCTACTGTAAGCAAACCCCTGCAGACATACCCTTTTAAGACCGAGCTCTCAAGCCCCGTTATAGGAAAGTTTTGAAGCAAGTATTACAAATAACTTAATATATTACTTTCAACACAGAGAGGGACCGTTATTTCGAAATAAATTATACATTATACAAAAACAAAACAAAAAATACCCTTTCAAAATTTTAAACAAGTGACTAAGTGTTAAATATATATTAAGTGAATATAATGCCAAATTGTTATTCTTCGTTTACTATTTTATAATTAATTTTTTAAACTCAATGCTTTTATAATTTGCATGCAATTTAGATAGGGGATTGTTAATTTTATTTGGTGTTGTATAATCATACGCCCTAATTGGTTATGTTTTTTCTCAGTTGGTATCATTTATTTTTGTATGAACTCGAGATATAACTAAGAAAATACATACAGTCGACCTACATATAAACGAACCGTTATTTTACGAACTTTTCTAATTTGTGAGCTTTTTCAAGGGACCAAAAACATTTTACTATTTTCTTCGTAAAATAACCTCCTGTAACGTATGCCCCCCCCCCCCTTGAGACATCTGGGACTTGCTTCCCACGGCCGGGTCAGTTTTAGAAGAATGATGACCACACGTGCAAAACCACCTGCAGTCGCTAATATACTGCGACGGACGTGTCTTAATGAGCCCCTGCAACCTTTGACCCGAGGGAAACATTTCGCCTCCACCGGATGGGGGGGAAAGGGGACGCGCGACGTCGGTGAACCGCAGAGAGAGGAGAACAGCGAGAAACTTCGCCTGGAACGGACACCAAGATCCCTCCCTCACAAAATTATTTTGGACTTTAAAATCATCCCATAGTGAAACTTGTATATTAATGTAAATAATAGCTGTGACAATTAAAATAAATTATATTTCAAACACGCTACCATTATTTAATCAAACGTCACAGCATTAACGAAAGTGGTGCAGCGCTAGGATTAATAAAAAAATAATAGAGATTACCGGACCCGTGAGAGGAGGTGATTTGGTGATTCTGGTTTATTACGGGAGCTCTGCAAACTGCACGTAGAAAAACTCAAGACGCATAAGCTTGGAAATAAGGATAAAACTATCCTTTAGAGAAAAGAAAAGCAACTCAGAAGGCCGAGATTTGATAGTGGATAAGCTATCCCATCAATAAAGAAAATCCTTTTGTGTGTGTTTGAAAATGAAATCATCTTTAAAGCAAGAAATGTCAACCGGATCTTCGGTATTCCCAAGTTCCAGCAGATAGTACTTCAAAAGGGGTGAGTACTGTTATATTTCTTGAGTTGTATTAGTTGCTTGCTAAAATTTCTACTACAAATTTTGAGATACTTAGTGTTTTTTCTTGCATGGGAACAATGTTATTGTGGTTCTAGAGAATTGTAAATACGAGTATTGTGTGCAACTTTTAGCTTAAGATTTATTGTGTTTTTAAGTTTCTTGATAATTTTGATTATTTACAGTGTTAAAATTTTTCTTTGTTTGTTTCTGTGTTTGCATGGGACCAGTGCTATTGTGATACTAGAGAGTAGTAAATATTGTGTGAATTTTAACAAATATATTGTGCTGATATTGTTCAAAAATGGCTTTTCTCGGAAAAGGGAAAAAGCAAGATATGTTGCTACTCGCAGAGGAATTAGGGGTAGATGTCACACCAAACATGACTGTCCCTAACCTCAAAACGCAATCACTAACAGTGAGGGTTACGAAGAGGAATTCGTAAAAAATCTGTTTGAGACTATTATTGCAAATAGGAAAATTGAAGAGGAATGGGAAAGGGCAGAAAAAATTAGATTTGAAGAATCAGAAAGAGCAGAGACCTTGAGATTAGCGAGCACGCGTTGAAAGAGAAAGAATTACAATTAAAATTTGATCTAGAAAGATTTAAAATAGAATCCGGACATAGTGTAAACGATGAATCAACCGGCTGTATAAATCCCCGTTCTGTAACCTCGAATGTAAATTTAAGAAAATTAATCCCAGATTTTAATCCAAATCAGTCAGATATTAGTTTGTATTTGGTGATTTTTGAACGTCAGGCTAAAAGGGCTTTAATTGAAAAAACAGACTGGGTAGGGCATTTATTAGGTTTGTTACCTTTGGATATCGTGCAGTTCATTGCTCGCGAACCGGAGGAACAAGCAGAAAATTATGACTATATTAAAAAACTATTACTTAAACGATTTAAGTTAAGTCCGGAAGTCTTTCGCCAGAGATTTGTTCAACACCAAAAGAAATCGGATAGTACCTGGAAAGACTTCACCTTTGAAATGACTAACTATTTAGAGGAGTGGCTAATCGGCCTAGAGATCGAGTCGTTTGAGGACCTTAAAGATTTAATGGTTGTCGACCAACTAAAAAAACGCGCGTATGCTAGTATGAGAGAACATTTTTAGATGATTGGGCGAATCTCAAATCATCTACTCAAATAGCCGAACTCTTTGACAACTACGAGGATGTCAGGAAAATAAATTCAAAAACCGCGGATAAATTCAGCAGGAACGAGAGAAATTTTGACAACTTCCGGGTTTAGGGAGAAGAAGACTAGGTTCGGGGAAATTCCCCCTAAACCAGTGGTTTCTCTTCCTGAGGGCGATAGGGGGAGAGTTTTCGAAAGACCGCGTGATACAAAAATGTTTCCATTGCAACCTGCCCGGACATATAAAAGCGGGATGCCCGAAATTAAATAGGAATAAAGCAACGGAGTCTCTCAATAATATAGAAGGAAATGGGAACTCCGATTTTCTTGGTTCATATGTAACAAAGGGCTCTGTGAATGGTCAAGAAATAGATATACTTAGGGATACGGGGGCAACAATAGATTTGGTGTGTGCTAAATACATTAATTCTTCTTCCTTCTCCGGTGAAAGGTCTGGGTTAAACAACCGTTAAGCTCAGAATTGGTTTGCTTACCCTTGGCGGTCGTGGAAATTTCCGGAAACTTCGGAACGGTGCAAACTAAAGCAGCAGTTTGTGGTAATCATTTAAATCAACACGGTCGGTATTTGCTCGGAAACAAAACGGCCGAATTAATAAAAGAAAATTTAGGCTATGATTTTCTTTCAGTTGAGGTAGTCAATGCTGTTCAGACAAGGTCTCAAACCATAGCGGCTAGAAAAGAAATAGAGTTAAATAGCTGTAGCGATAGGAAAGGGGAAGATGAGGCTATAATTGTTTCTCCGGAGGCAGAGGATCAAATTTTAATCCCTGAACTGCAGGAATATGTTTCGGAGTTAGAACTGCTAAAGGTTACTCGAGATGAGTTAATTGAAGCTCAAAAAAATAGCGAGGATATTAAAATCATTGTATGAACAGGCAGTCAGTCAGGTGCAGGCAATAAATAAGGCTTATTCTCTAGAAAAACGGGTCACTCGTCAAAAAACGCGAGGATAAGTTAGGTAATGTGGCTAAATTAATAGTAGTGCCAGAAAGGTTCCGTGAGCAAATTAAATCGATGTGTCCATGAAGGAACCTCTGCACATCTGGGGGTTACGAAAACTAAAGACAAGTTAAACCGATATTTTTATTGCCGAATTGTTATAAGGATATAGAAGCGTACGTAAAAACTTGCGATCAGTGTCAGAGGGCTGGGAAGCCAAATGAGAAAAAGAAAGCTCCACTAAAATTGTCCCGGTTATTCAGGAGGTTTTTACTAAGCTAAATATTGATGCATGTGGGCCTCCCCAATCACATCTAATGGGAATCGATATCTTATTACGGCCATATGCATGTCATCAAAATACCCTGAAGCTATCCCGGTGGCTGATATCAGTTCGGTTAGTGTTACAGATGCTCTCTTAAATATCTTTAGTCGTATGGGTTTTTCCACGGGAAATACAATGTGACCAGGGTACTTCCTTTACTAGTGCTCTGACTACCGAGTTTTTTGAAAGATTCGGAATACTTGTCCGGCATAGTTCTGTGTATCATCCTCAGAGTAACCCTATTGAGCGATTTCATCGAACATTGAAACGACTCTTGCGAGTCTTATGTTTAGAGGCAGGCTCCGAATGGGACAAACATCTTCCGTCTATTCTTTTAGCGTTGCGAACTGTGACTCACGAGAGTACAGGGTATACACCGTCAGAGTTGGTGTATGGGAAAAATTTGCGGACTCCAGAAACATTAGTAATGGAACATTGGATGGAACCGGAAGAAGAAAATGATCTCGTCACTGAATATGTGTTTAAGCTAATTAATAGATTAAAAAGGTGTCAGGAGGTAGCTATAGATAAAATGGAAGAGATGCAAATTAAGAGGAAAACTTGGTATGATAAAAATGCAGTAAAACGCGAATTTAAGGAGGGAGATTTAGTACTTGTTTTGGCTACATCTCGAGCGAATAAATTAGCAGTACAGTGGATAGGTCCTGGGACGGTTTTTAATAAAATTTCCGAAACAAACTATTGGTAGAAATTCCCGGCAGACGAGAAACCTCTCAAATCTATCATATAAATATGCTAAACCGTATTATAAAAGGCCGGAACATGTTAACTTAATTACCGATGAAGCACACCAATCTCTCGCAGACCAGGATTTAGAAATCCCATACTTAGAAAACAATTCCATCATTTATGATTTCGAGGATGTCATCCAGGCTAGCGAGTTAAACAAATGTCTTCAAGACACACAAGTTAATCAGCTGCGCGAAATTACTAAATAAACATTCTAAATGTTTCTCAAATGATCCCGGTTTAACTAATCTGGTTTGTACACGAGATCCAGTTGATTAATGATAAGCCAATTAGAACGAAGCCGTACCGAATGTCGCACCGACAAAATGAAATTTTAAAAAACGAAATT
>BMAO01036407.1:0-19615 GCA_019973975.1 Trichonephila clavata | reverse complement strand
CTTATTGGCTGCTGATGTTTCGAATAAAGTTATGAAGTAATTTTTCTAATAAGTATTGCTTGTAAATTTTAAAGTTAAATCGAAAAAAAAGAGTTTTCAAATAAAAGTTTGTAGAATAATGTTGCCTTTGAAGAGCTGGAAAAGTTTCATACTATATTATGAGCAAATATTAACGCAGTTTATACAACGATAAAGTAGTTTTAAACTTGTATCTTTTTGATTTTTCGAATCTCTTAAATAAAATTGCAA
The DNA here is from genome assembly GCA_019973975.1 of Trichonephila clavata. Taxonomy (NCBI): domain Eukaryota; kingdom Metazoa; phylum Arthropoda; class Arachnida; order Araneae; family Nephilidae; genus Trichonephila; species Trichonephila clavata. Next base: position 19,366 of record BMAO01036407.1, on the reverse strand, counting down.
CTTTTGAAAATAAATAAAATTAAAAAGTTTTATATGCAAAAGAAAAACAAACAATTTATATATAACATCATTCTATTTAACAATTTAAATAAGAGTAAATAGCAGACGATGTTTTAAAAATCTAAGAGAAACCTTTATATACATTTAAATTTAATAACAGGATTTGGTTTATTCTAAAATTTCTCAAAAAAGTAAGGGAAATTTTGGGAAATTTTTGGCATATCTATGGCGTGAAATTTACTCTTATTTTTTTGCTTCACTTGATAATATGATTTATTCTGTTCAATCCATTCTACTTTCGATAATCCCGCGTTCACTTTTCAAAATTATTTATGCAAATACGCTAAGAACTGAAATGAATTGCATTTTTTTAGTTTTATATTTTATATATGATTTCTTAAATTTATAGAAAAACTATATATATATTATATATATATATATATCTTTCACTTTCACGTGATGAGCTATATATGTGCATTTTATCATAGAATGATTGAGGCCGATTTAATTCGGAATAACGTTGAAGCTGAATTTAAAAGTGTAATGTCTATGGTGAATTATTTTAGTAGCAAGCTTCAACTCTCACCGCTTTTGTTTTCGTTAATTATTATTCCATTTACTTAAAGACAAAGCATCTTTAGTTTTTAAGCTAGCTTTTAGTTTCAAAAATAATTATTTAGATCTCGGTAAATTTGCGTAAGGGTTTGGTGTCTCGAATTGAATTAATTAAGTTTATCAAATACTAAGGTCAGATAATTTTTTTTATTTCGCTATGCCAAAAATGTTTTTAAAGAATGTGATTAAAATTTTTTTGAAAAATTTGTATTTATTTTTTAATAATATTTATTTTCGAAATTAAGAAGTAGTTTTTATTTTTAATTCTCTCACCACATTTTATTCATTTTATCAATTAACATGTTTAAAATGTAACCCAACTTTCAAAGCAGAAAAAAAATAAAGCATGAAATGAAATATAAAAATAGTAGAAGTTCTTATTCGCATTTTAGCTGGTTAGATACTTCTATTTAATTTATCATTCACAAGAAAATTCCCTTGAGTTCTTAAAATTCATAATGTTATGTTTACAGGGAACTTTAATCACAAGTTCCATTTCAAATTTCTGGTGAAAAAAAACCATTGCTTAGAATGACTTGAAGAAGAGGAATACGGAGTGCATAAGAAAAAAAAATTCACTGGCGTTTTCATTAATGCTTTTTATGGTGGTTTTCCCTGGCCAAAGGAGAATTTTAAGTAAAAAAAACAAAATAATCATGCACATTGAATATAATAGCAGGTTTAAGGTGCAACTTATGACAAAGTCATTGTAATTCGATTCAAAATGACATTTGTAGCGGCATCCACTTTCGTTATACCGCTTACAGCGCTATCTAGTGATGCATCCGGGAACTGTTTTCTTAGCCATATTGTTTCTTACTTTTTCTAGTATATTCAATTCTAATTTGGAGTCAATCTGACCAGTGGCTCTCTTTTACAGAATTTGTTGTTGTTTTTACTAATCACCCAACTGGTCAGACGAAGTCAGACCAGATCAGTGAAACTGTTGACTTTAATGAAGTCCTATACTATAAGTGGATATCCTGGATATCTTCCAGTCCAGTCCAAGATGTGCTGAAGTGAAGCCTTTCTAGCTGACATTTAGGGCAAATATGAAATCTCTTATCGCCTTCAGAAAAAGTGAAATTTTTTAAGTGCCTTCTGGCAAGTCGGGACAGAAAAGCGTTGGACTGTCTGTCACAAGGAAAATATATAGATAGCCATGGTCTTTTGTTTTTATACATAAATGAAACGGACGTTTTAAACATTGTTCTTTATTTTGGGCCTTTTGCATTGAGAATAATTCTAAATATGTGAGCTCTGAGGTGGAAGGGATAGGATGGTCTAATCCGTCCTTTGTCAACATGTTCAGGGAGGAAAATGCAGCTTCTGTCGACTGAAGACTGAGCGCCATAAGGTAGAACTCTGTCTTGGCTCCCTGCCTGTTAGTGTTAACTGGGAAAAATGGATTGACTTTCACCCCTTGGGTTACTCTGCCAGGATTATACACTCCCAACGTACTTCACTCATTCCTCCCAGGAACATCCCCTTACGCGATGAGGCCACTAACAAAAGGACACATTATTTGTATAATTACGTATGGCAATCATAATTACAGATGAATAACTCCTAATCATACATGTTGAAAGATTTCTTTTTATGCGAGAAAAATAAGAGTTCCAGACCTTAATATTTCTTCAATCATTAATCTCTGAATTCCAAATAAATGCCACCACAGAATATCGTAAATTTTGATATGAGAAATAATTTCTAATGTCGCCTGACTTCAAAGTTCGTACATAGTAAAATGTGTGTGTGCTAAACTCTATTCAATGGGCAATTTTTAAACTTGTTATTTGCATCTTTTTAAAATAATACGTTCATCATGAGTAGTCTTAATGATAGATTAAAGCCATGCCTATACGACATTTAAAATCAAGTTTCACATTCGTTCTTGTTAATCTAATTTGATTATAATGGAATTAGCTCTTCGGAACAAAACAACGGCAATTTACTTGCAGAAGCATTAGTTTCCCTCTGCAAAATCAGATAATGCGATTAATGGTTCTATTGTAGTTCTAAATCGAGACGAACCCATGTAGAAGTAATTTCTTTCGAACTTTGGGGAAATTAAACTCAACAGAAGCTCCATTCATCTTTTATTTCCAGTGTTTATTCGCTCTATTCGAAGTCCCTGTTCCGAAAAGCAAAGGAATTATTATTCTCGCCAAAGACTGTTGACAAAGACACTTTCCTATCTTTTAATGTGCTGCCAGAACCAGGAGAAGAATAGAACGTGAGAAAGATGGAACGAATCCCTACCGAAAAGGCTTAGCGAAACTGGCTCCTTTGAAATGGGATTCCACCATTTTGAGCTCTTAGACAAATAGTTTGCACGTTTTATGAGAAATAGGAAAGGAATTTATTTCGGTATTTATTGGTTACTAAAGAACAGAGGCCGTAATATTTTAGAGAAAGCCTTTCTCTAGAAATTTCAATACAGAATCAGTCTAGAATGTTTTTAATAGAAATTGAACGTTTTTCTTCAAACTTGCAATCATTGTAATAAATTTCACGAGAGATGTAGTTTTTAGAACTTTTTCAGTTTTCTTACAAAAATAATTCTTTAAAATTTCAAATTCTTTTAGAAAAAAAAGAGAAAAAACGAGTAAGTTTTGAAAATAAAAAAGAGGTATTTCTTTTATTATTTTTCTCAAAGCAAAAAAAAAAAAAAAAAAAAAAAAAAAAAAAAACACCCCACTATAAGTGTATTTTGAGTTAAAAACATCATTATCTAAGATAAACATTTGATTTCCTACAAAAAAAAATCAAATATTTATTTTCGCATAAACAAGAGTGGCAAAAGAAGAAAAAAGTAAGAAATATTTAAAAATATTTACTAAGATATTATATAAGATAAATTTCCAAAGAAATTATTTTTTCGAAAGTTGTTTAAATATACTATTATCGAATTTTAAGAAAAGGTTTATTCGATTGGTGTCAAATTGGTATAAAATTCTAAAATACAAAGCACATATAACTGGGATTATATGATTTTTCATTAATGTCTCAGTTCAAAGCAGCACCATGGCTATTGGTGACGGACCTCGTAATTTTGAATCATGGTCAAGTGAAGTAGATTTGGAACTCTCATTCTACACTTTCCTCACCTCTCCAAAGGACCTCGATAGATTTAACACGCATCACCCTTTGCACGAAGGATCGAAATCGTCTGAACTATTAGACCGAGAGGCTTGAAATTTAGCCCACTTGTTTCTTTTATTGAGTAGAGATCCACCAAGAACGGGTTTTGTGGAAATCGACTACCAAGGAATGATGCAGCGGCAATATAGATACCCCCCCACTTTTGAACTATTAGATTAAATAAGTTAAAATATGGTAGGCATGTTTCTTTTGTTGAGTAAAGATTCAATAACACTGGATTCGTTCAAAATTGAGTCCTCAGGGGGAGGGGAGTAAGTAAAAAATAAATATATATCCGCTATATAAATTCAAGTTCAATCCTTTTTAAATAAAGAAGCAAGTGCTACTAGCATGCTTTGCAATACAATCGAAAATTTAATGTTAGGACTTTTTAGATATCAATAACTTAAAAATTATAGATACTCATACATCATGAAATATTTAGCGGTAATATGTAGTGAACTGGTAATTATTGAAGCATAAAATGGTTTATATATATAATTATTGTTTTATTGCAGTATAGTAGTTTCAGGTATCTTGAATAAAAACACGGAATTGTTAAAATAATTGTTATTTGTATTCAAATGAAAATTGAATGTTTAAACTAAAATTAATGTATTTAAGTTTGTAGATGCTCATTAAATACGGTTCTATTTGCTTTTAGACATTTTGAAGGGGGCAGAATGTCATGCAAAATGGTAAGATAATGGTTTTACTTTCAGTAATTTTAAGTATAAAGTGTTCAAATCAACACCCTCCCCCCTGTGATTTATTTAGAATTCACATCAGAGGCAGTATCTCATTCCATTAAAGAAGTCACCATTTGTCAGCAAAGCAGCCATTACTCCAGCCAAAGAATGAAAACTTTGCAACGAATTATTTTCTCTTCATAATTATTAAGCGAATAAATAATTCAGCTTCGTTGAGAGGATGAAATGAAAAAAAAATTCAGTGAATCGATTTAATTTGCAGCAAAGATGGAGGAATAAGATTTGGAAGAAAAAAATAGCCTGCATCAGTTAACACTGCTGGTATTATTATTTTTGCTGATGTAATTTTAAAAAAGTTTTTTGTTTCTGATAATGATTAATAGATAACTTTTGATCATTCCGAAGTAATGCCATTGATAAATTACATTTCTTTAGATTAATACTGATATCTGGAAAATTTCTAATGATGTATAATGCTGAATAATTTTGTAAATACTACCATATGATGATGAAAATTGTAAGTTTGAATATTATTTAATAAAACTTCAAATGATTATTTTCAACAAAAGTTATAAAAATTTTCTTTCATTATTTCGTATACAAATAACCTATTTCAGCTCTAAGTATAATTTTAAAGTGTATTTAAATTTTAGAGATACATAAAGAAGGAAAGCACGCTAAAAATTCATTACTATAGATTGCATATTTTATTCTGCCTTTTACGTCAAATATTTTAACACATACCTTTAAAAAATTTTCAAGCACTTCAGTCAGCGTCACTAACCACTTTACCAGATGGGCGGCTATATATTGTATTGGACTACATTTTTGTTTGTTTAATACTATTTATTCATTCATTCAATTGAATTATTCTAATAAAATAGTACAGTAAAAAAGAAACCCCATTCTCACAGAAATTAGGCCATTTCAGGTGGGATTTGAACCCACGACCTTTGGATTAGAGGTTCAATGCGCTATCCATTGCGCTACAGGGACACAATAGACAATTTTCCAATCTGTATATGCTTTTGAACTATTATTATTGTTTGTTACTATATATTCATTTCTGTTGTTACTCATGCCACCTGATCGACAGCAACATCAGATCAGGGTCCACGAAATTCATCGTGGCTAGATTTTTACGACTGTTGTTAGCCTTAGCTTTGAGCACCATGCAGGTGACAATATGATCTTGCTCGGTTACGCCCCAATTTTAAAGGGAGAACACCCTAGGGGTGGTCAGAGGTCTCCCATATCTCTTTCCCTTCCACCAACCTCACAAGAGGACTTGCGGCTCGACGGCTATTTAGAGAGTAGCCCCATGCCGTTAAGGCACTATACATTTGCAAACATCCATGCCTTCTCCGGGATTTGAGCCCAGACCCTACGGCACCGCAGCCAGCGTCACTAACCACTATACCGGATGGGTGGCATTTATTCATTTTTTAAAATTTAATTTAATGAATTAATTTTTGAAAAAACTGTTTTAACATCAAGTGTCTGCCATTAGAAGTTTAAAAAAATGTATTTGAACTTAAATGGATGAAGGAAAGTATTTTATAAACGTTTGAAAATTTGAACAAGATATATATATATATATATATATATAGAGGGAGATTGTGAACTGATTGTAGGAATGGACAAAGGGTTTAACTCAGACAGAAATGAGTAATGAATTAAAAATATGCCATTCTCTCTAAAGGGTAGCAGTCACAAAACTTCTTAATATGTAAGCAATTTTCTTCAGAAAGAAAGTATTTTCTAGTTTTCCCCTTACTCTTCAACGCTGCACAAAGGCAGGCAAAATAAAGCTTCTTATATTAACTAAATGCCATAGTGGTATCATCTCTCAATGCCAAAGTACAGCTATGCTTCGAGAAATGTTAAATCTTTGAAGGAAGACAATATAATGTGAATTGTACTCTCAATATCATTCAAAGCGTAAATTGAAACATTGTCACAGGAAAAAATGCCGATGTTTTTTCTTCTGTCCTTTTCAAGAAATTGAATCCGAGCAGATAGAAGATCCGTCTTACTTACCTTTTCATTTGACGTCTTCTTCTAAAAAAAAAGAAATTCCGTTCTGACAAAAATTCGTTTCACTTCTAAAACTCGGCATGTAACCAAATCATGTACCGAATGCACAAAAATTTGGAAGGTGTCTTTTTCCAGAAGACTAAAATCTTTTCAACTGGAATATTTCCACCATTTTAAGCTCTAAGGCAAATAGTTCTACGTGTGTTCTAAATAAAAAAAGCAGTTATTTAACTACTTACAGGCAGACGATTCTTTGAAAAAAGAAGTGAAGTAAATTACGATAAGTTCTTTTTGACAAATTTTAATTTGAAACGGAAAATACAAACCTTCAAAGAAAATGAAGTATTCTTATTTATCTCGATTTTTCTCAAAAGATTTACCGAGTCATTTGAAATGGAGATGCCATTTATTTTTGAAGAAATCCAATTTTAAATCTCCGAAGAAATAGTTAAGTGAAATGAAGAGACTAGAATAATAAGCAAAAGTGTTTCTCATTTTGTTTTATTGCCTGGCGTTAGGGATATTTCTTGCTGAAATGGACTCAGTTCGTCGAAAAAATAGATGGATAGAAGATGGAAGAACAATGTGATTATCTCCAAAAGAAAATAGAGCGCAGTTTTGTAGATAAATTGTTTCGAATATATACAGTTATCCAAGCTATACGCATCAATAAATAGTTGAAATGGGAATTTAATTTAGTTGAGAAGTGTGAGTGACTTTTTAACTCAAATAAGATTAAATTCCAATATAAAATAGATATTTTAACTTCAAGAAATGTATCAGCTTTAAGTGACTGGAATGTAACTATGCCGCACGGACACTGTTTGAAGTGGTCAAGGTAGCTAAGTGGTCAGTATTGTCGAATCTCGATGCCACAGAAGAACCAACGGGCAGAGGGGCTGATGCACATCAAATCCATAGTAGCTTCAAATCTTCACGCTGCCGTGGAGGGTAAATTTGGAGGTGGGTATCCACTTCAGGTGTCTTTCTGGTCTTTCTACTGTGGTTCAAAATTACGAATCCTGTCGTCGATATTTCTCTTATTCTTTAGATTACGTAATAACGCACACGCATTGATCTGGTTTTTCTTTAGTAGAGTCTTCCGAGAGCATTACGTGGCAGCGGTAGCCAAGTGGTCAAGGTATCAGATCATGGCTAGCTTGTCATGAGTTCGAGCCCAGTACCACTGAAGACCCACCGTGTACGGGAGAGATGAACGTTAAAGCTGTCGAGAGCTCAAACGTCCTCCCATTGGTTTGGTGTGGCAGTTAGGAGAGCAGGGTGCCAGCTCAGGTGTCCTCCACATCACTTGACCAGAGTTCAAAATTACGCGGTTCGTCGCCAAAAGCCCCGTGTTGCTGAACAGTGTGACGCTAATATTCACTCACTCACTCCGAGAACATTGAGTAGCCGCGGTAGCCTAGTGAATATGGTATCGAACTCGGAGTTGGCGTGTTCTGAGAGTGAGAGTTATTTTCACGTCATACTGTACAGCAACACGAGGTCTATTGGCGGTGGACCTCGGTCAAGTGACGAGGACGACACCTGAAACCTAACTATCACACCACACTAACGAGAGAACATTGAGGCTCGACTGGTTTGTCTTGAGTTCGAGCCATAGTTCATTGAAGACTGGCAGAGTAGAGGGGAGGATTCATTTTAAATCTGTCGTGGCTGAAATTTTCCCTTTGGCGTGGTATGGTTGTTCAGAGAGTGGGTGCCGGCTCAAGTGTCATCCTTATCATGTGACCGAGGTTCAAAACTATGGTGCAGACAGAATGACCTTCATTTCGGTCTTCTGCACCTTAGCCTTCTTTGGGAGTTGAGTCACTGTGTCTTCACTCCTTGCTCACCCAGTGGCGTATCTTAGAACCTTTGGGCCCCCTGCAAAGTCAAGTCTGGAGCCCCCCAGTTGGATTTTCCAAAGGGTTAGGTACTTGGCTACAGTCAGGCTTTGGGCCCTTTAGAACCCTGCCCTTCCCCACGATGCGCGTGTTGCGGGGGTACGTTACGCCACTGTGCTCACCACTTAGTTCTCTGGATCATATCGAAAAAGCAAGAATTCATTTGTAGTTATCCAGTGGTGTAGTGTACACCCCCCCCCTCGTGAGAGGACAAATTCTAGAGGGACCAAAGCTTGACTGATGCCAAGTACGCACTCTTTGTAAGATTTGGCTTGACCCAAACTGACCAAACTGCAGGGGGGCTGAATTGGATCTCCGTTACGTCACTGTAGTTACCAAAATACCAAAGAAATCCCCTTCGTCCAATTCCAAAAGATTCAATATCCTCTTTGAAAGGTAGCACCATATTTGTTTCTAGAAAAAGTCTGTAGTTATAGAATCCTATGTGCAGACACCTTTCACATGTGCAGTTTTGCGTGAATAGTTTTCCACACACTGCCATAATTGAGATCAGTCTCATTCATGACCCCTTGCATCCTTCAATCTAATAGGATAGTCCTCCACTTTTTTCGTTGCGTCTTTTACTTCTTGGATCGTCCCTAAGGGAAGTGTAGTCAGCTTGAAAATTCTTTTCTATCTCACAGCTATGCCAAATGACGGGCTATCACTTCCATAAGCAGTCATCATATCATCCGGGTGGGAGATTTTATTTTCTTTATGTTGTGGGTTTCTTCACTCTATGGCTTTCTGAAACAAAGACAAAAATCAATATTAATAGCGTCAATTTACAACAGTATGTATACAAAGATAAATTAAATTGCAGAATAAATGTTTTATGTTGATATCTCAGTTATTCCCCCCCCCAACTTAATGATACTACTGTATAAATGAAATGAGCGTTTATCAACATCACAGTTAAGGTATCCGACTACCCTAAAATGGGGAATTTCGCCTAAAATGGACAACTTTTTTATGATTTCATGTACCATCTTATTAGCTTTATAAAAATACCAAGTTTATTACTTGTCATTCTCTAGAACAAAAATAACAAGCGTTTTTAATAAAAGCAAATGCCACTACCTTAAGCAAGTTGTCATACTTCAAAATGCGTTTTACACTAAATGTGATTTTTTGAAAAAGCTCAAATGGGAACAGCGATAATAGCTGAAGTTTTGAATATAATTTTCTGAAATTTTTGTGTATGCTCTATATAATAGTAGAAGTGTTTTAACCTTCAGATTTATCAATCACTGTTTTATTACAAAATTTACAGTCTCTTATGTTAATAAATCACTGTTTTTTTAAGCTATTTCATGTAATAACTAAGATAAAAAGTGCTTTAGTTTTTGTAAAAGGATTAAAATATCTCTTATCCTGAAGGTCATTTCAAAACTGAATAGCAAGGAGAAAACGATTAATCGAAATTGAAAAAAATGAGAATTTGTTCATAAACATTTTGTACAAAATAGGCCCCATTTATGTAATTTTTTTGTAAATTTCTAACAGCCCCCCCCCCCCCATTTTAGTATTAATAATTTCTTTTTCTCTTCTTAATTTTTAGCATTTTTTTCCTTAAAATGCTCTAAATAAATCTAAAAATCAATAAAATACCCCCATTTCTCTAATTTTTTTTTAAAAAAAGTTGTCGGCCAGTAGACGGATACCTTAATAGCAATACAAGAGTTATTGGGGACGAACACCTAATTAATATCCCCACTTAGAAAACTAAAGCTGGTTCTAAATTTTTCTGACTGCCACCCATCCGGTATAGTGGTTAGTGACGCTGACTGCGGTACTGTAGGGCCTGGATTCGAATCCCTGAGAAGGCATGGATGTTTTGTTCTAATCTTTCTTTCATTTGTGATGTGTGCTTCATGCTTACTTCTATGTAAATCCTTGAGTGATACTTTGTGGTGCACGGGGTTATAAGTGTTCTCAGTAAAAAAAATCCTTCTACTTTTTACCAATATTAGGATTTTGAGTCTCGAATGATTTAATATACATAAACTTCGTTATTATTTGACTAGTCTAATAACATTAGGATTCGAATCTAGGATACAATTTTAACAACGATGACCAAAAAGTCGAGACCATGACTATTTGGCTACCATGATCACTAAATGTATGGTAACGATTGTACGAGGTAGGGTTCAAAAATTCACGGGCTGAGTTTGTAACTTAAAAAATATTACTTATTAAGTAGCTGAAACACATCCTCCATCTAAATAAGACCCTTGAGCAACAATATACATTTGCCATCGCTTGTAAAGGTCACTGCACCATTTCTGGAATCCATTTTTAGCCATGTCCTATAATTCAGCCTGCGATGCACTTTTAAATTCATCTGCAGATTGAAATTGATGACGTGGAGATTGTGATTCCAAGTTGCCGATGCTCTTTCGGATTGCGGGTAGTGTAAAAAAAAAAACACAATTTCTCGTCTCCATTAACAATTCTGTCAAGTAGGGAAGGATCAAGTAGGTAATAGACGCGGACTGGCTTTAGCCCTCAAGTGTGACAGATGCTCCCAGACTACACTTTCTCGTCTTTTCAGTGGTCACATCAAGTGCCTTTCATTCTCAGCGAACAAGAAGATCTTTTCCATCTGTGCAAGGTGTCAAGATCACCAGGCTTACCCCGGAGCACATAATGCGTTGTATGGATCTCACAAGCAAAGATATCTGCACGGATCCCCTTCTTGTGCAGGACTTTTTAAGAGTCAACGATTTAATTGATCTTGTTTGACTTCGTCAGACCCTGGAGGATTAGCACCAACAACAATAACAGGGAAGGATCTTTGTCTGAGTGAGTGAGTGAATATTAATGTCACACTTTTCAGCAACACGAGGATTTTTGGCAACGGACCTCGTAATTTTGAACCATGGTCAAGTGACACGGTTGACACCTGAGCTCCTACCTACAACACCACATCAACGGGAGAACATTTGAGCTCTCGACAAATTTAACATGCATCATTCCCCTACACGGCTGATCTTCAATGGTACTGGGCTCGAGCTCATGGCACGCCAGCCACGAATCAGTTATCCTGACCACTAGGTTATCGCGGCCTCAAAGGATCTTTGTTAACAACCGAGATTGAATTCCCTGCCATTTCCATTCGAATTACCTTTTGGTATCCGTTTAACATGCGGGGACCGATGTGTTAATACACCCTATGCATGTTAAGACCCTTAGAAAGTATTCGTTCGTATGTGATCTTGGATACCCAACTAATTCTGCTATTTACACTATTGTTTGATCCATCTTTTTACGTACCCCTTCTTACGTATGTAGAAACCTTTTCGCCGTTTTCAGGGGTGTGGGAAGTTTGCGGACGTCCAGAGCGTCCATCGTCTTCTACGCTTTCCCTGCTTTCTCTGAAATGTTGAGGGATCTCAGAAGTTTACTTCGCGGTAATGTATCACTGACGTACACATGCTTCAATATTTCTTAAGTATCCGTAGCGCTCATTCCCAAGCGAACAAAAAATTTGATATTCATTTTCTGCTTACCAAACTCCATTGGTGTAACGGAGAACATGTGGGCTCCTAAATTGGAATGTACAAAGGTTAGATACTTGTGGGTGGCAGTCAGACTTTAAGCCCCCTCCATGATGTGAGGGTCGTTACGCCACTGCCAAACGCCATTTCTTCAAATCGCCGGCTACTAATTGCATCCGCCAACAAAACACGACACCGTGCCGAGCCACCGAACTCGCGATTTCGGACAAACTACTTTTAGAAAAGCGGAAGGGCGTATTAACACAGGAATGTTATCGTAGTTGCTCCTGCAAAAAATTTTTCTCGTCATAGGCTTAGTCCGGGAACTTTTCAATCCACTTCGTATAATAACGTTACCCTCGGCAGCTATTGGTGAAGGACCTCGTGTTTTTGAATTTCAGTGAGGTGACGAAAACGACACCTCAGTTGGCCACCACAGTCCAAATTTCCACACCAAAGCCAATGCGAGACATAAAGCGAGATTTAGAGTGAATCAGTCATTTTACTGGATGAATGCTGAATACTGGATGAATATATAAGTGAAAGAGGTTCTTCAGAAATCTTTGCCAATTTGAGAATCAATCTATATTATTATGAAATTCATTTATGCGCATAATATACTAACATCATTCCAGTAATGTGTGTCCATCAGTATTTGGGAGTTAGAATGAAGATCATCCATAATAAAAACAAATATAATTTATTAATCTTATAATAAATCTCAACAACCCAGGTTAGAAAATGCGCCTATAATTAAGTATTGGAGCAAAAGCGATGTAGACGAGATATTTAATATCTAATTATGAATTGAATCACTTACTTTGGAACGTTTCGGTAATATACGTTCTAAATAATCGTAATTACGATCTTAACTATTCGACTTCTGCTCGATATTTTCTAATGTAAATATACACTTGATTGACTAAATCGTCAATTATCAATCTTAAATATTAAATAATAAATCGACGAGTCACTCTCGACTAGCTTTCTAGTGTTTTACTTTAGTCACATACTAACTTCAATCATCTAACTTCGAACTACCTGAATAAGTTAATGCTTAAATATAAGCCTTGATTTACATAAAATGCATCTTCTTCGGGAGAAAGTTTTCAATAGAATAATATTTAAAGAAATAGATTTTTATCAAGAGGATTAGCAGGAGGCTCGTAAGTAGACCGTTACATAGTTAGAATTTATTTGCATATTTTATTTAAAAGTATTGCTAGATCTATATTCTTCTCAATAGATTAAATACATCAGTTTGCTTTTTAATTCTAAGATTGCAATATTCTTGGATTAAAAACTTAAGTTGAGTAAGTAATAATAGTAAGAAATAAAGAACACTTGCATGATACAATTTCAAACAATTTCCGATGCTTCAATTTTCCTCAACGCCGCTTTCTTACGACAACTTATCCTTTGCGACGTTGACTGACGATCGGAAAATCGAGTTGCAAGAATCATTAAAATTTTTGAAAAGTAGGTCAGTAGATTGTGAGAGTTTAGACAAGTTGATGAAGATGAAGGATGAAAGCAATTAGCAGATGAAACATGTGAGTGGCATCGCGCTTGCCTCGCAGAGAGAGTTGCGCTAAGTCATGTAAGGAAATTTACTCACTAATAAGAGTTTTTTTTATATCATGATCGATGAATATAAAAAATGATGAATAGTGTTTTATTAGTACAGAGGAGTTATAAGTACGAAGCATTTTGATGAAATAAAGTAAGCTCTTAACATTTTGGATAAGAATAGTTTTTTTAAAAAATATTGTATACTTGAAGCCCAGTGGTTGAGTTGTAGCGCTTCCGCCACAGGTCCGAGTTCAAATCCCGGGCTGGGCAAGGTTTATTTAGCCCATAGTTCTCAACGTGGGCGATAACGCCCCCTCGTGGGCGTTTCAGGCTTTCAGTGGGAAGGGAACAGTAAAAAGACCCAGAGAATATTAAAGGGCGTTGAGATGGCACGTTAGGGCTTGGACAGATTTACCAAATATAGTCTTAAAAAACACGCTGATTATGTGCTATCTAAAGTAAACTTTAATACCATTTACCTTATGTTGATTATATGTATTTAAATCATTTCTATATATGCACGAAAATTCTATATTACGGTAGTTCAGGAAGTGGATGAAAAACTTAAAAATTACATTATTCAGACCTACATTAAATTGAATGATATAGTTTCTTTTTTTAAAATTTCTGTAGTTCAGATGTTGTCTTTGTGAGCAGTAGAAAAAAATGTTTCGTCCACTATATTTCCTTACCGTACATTATCCACAAGAAACAATTAAATATGTTAATCAGGAATTAATTTGTTATTCTTTAAAGGCTGAAATTGTCAATTTATATTTATTTTGAAAGCAATAGTTTATTTTAAATTACTTCGTATCATCAAAACCCCTGCCTGTCTTTATAACAGGTAAGCTAAAACTTTTATTCCACTCTTTTAAATGAAGAAGAAATTCATTCAGTAGCGTTTCAATTCCAACAACACTCTATCTCTGACTAAAATATGTAATATTACGCATTTAAATTTATTTGTGGCAATAGTTATTTCAGATTCGCAAGTAAAAAGATTGGGGCTTTAGAAAAAAATTAAATTAAAAAATATATTTTCCATTAGTAATTGAATATTTTAAAAATTTTAACTCTAGTTTTCATCATGTATTATGTACACTCTTATTTTTGTAGAGTGGGAGGGGGCCGTATCGAAATATTCACTAGAAAAAGGGGCTCCAGTTTAAAAAAGGTTGGGAACCTATGATTTAGCCTTTCTTCCCTTCAGGAGGTCAACAAATGAGTACCGAGCTTGCGTGGGAACTAGGTACTGGGGACTGACCACTTGCCCGGAATATCTGCTCTCGCACTTCAGCATCGAAGGTCTCGAAACTGAAAAGAGTACAGTGGGCCTTGACCCTCATGGGCTTTTGCGCCATTTAGTTTAGTTTAGTTTATTAGTATGTGTGTACGTACGTTTAATTTATTATCAATCTATCTCTATCTCTCTCTGTGAGCAGGGGGATTCGTTACCAGACCGACAAACTTGCAAGGGTTTAGGGGGTACATAGACGACTCAGAATCATATAGGAATGTAGGGGAGGGGGAATGCCGAGCTTTGGTGCAAAGAAGCAGGAGAAAAAAAAGAACAGAAATAGCAACATTTTATGGGATGTAAAACATTTTATTGAAAGGTTGTACTACAACAGGTACTCGAAATTACGATCAAACGTGGTCTGGTAGGCTTGATAGCAACGTTGCATGGAATTCCTTACGTTCTGGAAAATTCATGGCCTGTCGCGTATCTTCTCGGCAGCTGCAGATATTTGAGCTTTTCATTCAACTGAAGAAATTTACGAAAATTTATCTGCAAAACTCACTCAGTCTTTTCAATTACCAAACTAGAATCCGACTCCGACAAACTTGAAAACACAACTCCGACAATGTCTTAAATTAACTTTGTCTTCGTAGAAGCGCTGAAAATTTACAACATATAAATAAAATTTAAATAGTTATTAGTAAATGTGAAAAAAGAATATTTAAAATTATCTTTTGGTCAAATCTAATTCCCAATGTATTTAGAACTACCTTCAGATCCGTAGCCACATTTGTCCCTTATTTCGTTCCATTGAAAGAATTGGAATTAATTCGCGTAAAACCTGTTTCACTGCAGGTAGTCTACCTCGACAGTGAAAAGGATCTGTTCAATACTATTACAATGGAAACAGATGTTGCTTTCATTTTTCATAACATTTCAGCAAATCGCCGCATAACAGCTGTTCAATTTAACCATTATCGAAGGTAATAGCATCACTACATCAAATTAGATACTCAAAATTGACGACATTACACCCAGAAGCACCCACTATAAAACTTCTCAGTAAATAATTAAAGTTAAAGATATTTTAGTAGCAATTTTTTTAACTGAAAAAGTGAAATTAGAAAAAAATCTTTATTCTCTCTGTTCTATTCAGAATTTCTTTAATTTCTAAAATTAAATCGAGAAATGATACTTCTTGTGTGAAACTGCAACGCTGTTAAAACTAAAATATAAGAGGTGTGACCCAATGTAATAAAGGGACACGCGGGGAATGGGTTTTAACTAAGTCCACTATTTAATTAAACACATTTATTGGACAAAACAAACATTAATATACATAACTAGAGGACTGATTACAATTAAAGGGATCGGAACGCATGCTCATACGTCCGTACAGTTTCGAATCTAGGCCATCACTGGAGATACTAGTTCTAAGCCACTAGAGGCGTGTGTGTCTTTCTGCTGTTTATATGTGGGGAGGGGGGTTACAAAAATAAGTTGATAATATAGGTTGTATTGCGATATTATTTTAAGATATCCGACTACTTGCGACAACTATTTTCAAAAAAAAATAAAAACATGGGATTTTTTTTTTGGTTTTAGATTTGTTTAGTACATTTTAAGAAAAATGTGCTAAAATTAAGAAGAGAAAAAGAAATTATTATCACTAAAATTTGAGAAAAAGTGGGTAAAAATTTATAAAAAATAACATAAATTGGACCCGTTCTGTACCAAAACTGTATAACAAATTTTCAATTTTTCAGTTCTGATGTGTTGCTATCTTATTCATTTTTGAAATGACCTTCAGGATAAGAGATATTTTAATTTTTATAAAAATTAGAGCACTTTATCTTAGTTATTATATGATATTTCTTAAAATAACAGTTATTACATTAACATAAAGGACTGTAAATTTTATAATAAAACAAGGATTGATAAATCTGAAGGTTAAACCACTTCTACTATTATACAAAATATTCACAAAAAATTTCAGTTAATTATTTTCAAAACTTTTTTCGCAATCGCTGGCCCTGTTAGAGAATTTTCAAAAACACACATTTCGAGTAAAACGCGTTTTGAAGTATGGCATCTTGCTTAAAGTGATGGCATCTGCTTTTGCTAAAACACTTGTAATTTTTGTTCTAGTGAATGAAAAATGATAAACTTTGTATTTTTTTAAAGCTAATAAGATGGCCTATAAAATAAAATCCTAAAAAATTGTCAATTTCAGGCAAAATTCACAATTTTAGGGTAGTCGGATACCTTAATATTTTTAATAATTCTCAGACTTAGAATTAAGATGAACTCAGTTTTGTTTGGATATCTATATTTGGCATGATTTTTATTTTCTGTGTTTGGCAACAATCCCATATCATGTACTGTTTTCCTAAATGTTAAGAAGATAATCAATAAAAAATTGTAGAAATGTTGAGGTTCGTGGAAAAAATGTCTTCTTTTAGAAACTTGAAAAACAAGATTATTGAGTTATTTTCTCCTTTGTGTACTTCCTTTCGTCATACTAAACTATATTACATCATTCATTCAGTCCCCTCCACTTTCTGGTAGCATGCCAAGGCACGTTCTTTTTTTGTGTGGTTTCGAGTATTTTATGATTCATTATTATGCTGTTTGGAAACGGTCCACCGGTTGCATACGGTTTGGCCACAAGTTACAACTTTGTCTTTTCCATGCCTCTTCCTCTTTAATGTGCTGCTAAAACCGAAACTGCACGACTATTAAATCAATTACTGTTCATTATGGTGTCTAACACTATGGTGTTATCAGATATGTCAGAATTTTCAAATTTCTTAAAAATCTCTAATTGTGTATATTTTTGTGGGGTATCTAAATAAGTCAGTAAATGCCTCTCTCTCTCTCTCCAGACAGGAGTGATAACTTTTGTCTAGTCGTTTGTTACTTGCTTACGAATCCATAGGTCGCGGGTTCTGTCTTTCCGATACCTCCACACTGGTGACCTTGACACTGAACTAAGAAAAACGCATCCCCTTCGCGAATCTGCCGTGTCGCCATTTACCCGCCGCAAGAGCAACCAAAGTCGTCAGACCCACTTGACACAGCAAAATCGTCCGACTCACTTGACGCAACAGTAACAACTTACACGCTTACCATAACAACAAAAATCTCGTTCGTTCACCTATCCATCGACTCACTGGTGGGAGATTGCTGAGGTAGTATTTAAATAAGCCAGTAATAGCCACCGGACAGGAGTGATATCTTTTGTCTAGTGGTTTGTTACGTGCTTACGAATCAGAAGGTACCAAGTACAATCCTGCGCATTTTTTAAAATAAAAAAAAATCAAAGTAATAATTATAGTTTAGATTAGAGGTTTTCAAACTTTTTTAACTCATGAACTACCTCTTTTTAAAGTCAAAACTTGCCCAAGGACCCCTTTTGAAGTCAAAACTTGCCCACTGACCCTTTTTAAAGCCAAAACTTGCCCACGGACCCCCTTTTAGAGTCAAAACGCGCCAACGGACCCCTTTTTGAAGTCAAAACTTGCCGCGGACCCTTTTTTAAGTCAAAATTTGCCCACGGACCCCTTTTTAAAGTCGAAACTTGCCCACGGATCCCATTTTTAAGTAAAACATTCCCAAGGACCCCCAAGTGAAAGCTACATAATTGTATATTATAAAAATTACAAATTAAAAAAAAACATTTTGTTGAAGAATTATGCATTAAAATTATAACTTTGTTTAAAATAAAATTTAAAAAAATTAATGACTTGGATGAATTTTATTTGATGTTATGAATGTATTTATGTCCGTCTCAATGTCTGTGAGCAGCAACCGCAAATCTCTACGAGCACTAATTTTTAGTCGGTTACTTTTTTCGTGTGATGAGGTATCTTGCGGCACTGAATCCCTATTCTACCAAATTGGAAGAAGGCAAAGTAGTCAACAAATTTTGTACAATATTCCCATAATGCAGGATATAAAATTGAGATCTGTTTTTTGTAATCAGAATTTGTGATACCCTTGTTCAAACATTGGCTTAATCCTTCCGTTCTTGTGGACACTTGAATAAGAAGCATATGCCTCGCTAACTAGTATGGATTCATCTGTGTTTGGGATCTTAGTTAGTCCACGCGCAAAAGGATTCAACATCCCCGTCGGGAATATCCAAATAAATTATCGATATATATATTTAAATTTCCATTAAAATAAAAAAATGGATCCAAATTTTTTAAAATTTTATATTAAACCTTGCGTGGACCTCTGACTTCCTTCAGGGACCCCCAAACCAATTTTAATTTTCCAAGGACCCCTGAGTAATATAGTAGACCTCTGGGAATCTGTAGGGACCACTTTGGGAACCACTGATTTAGATGAAGAATTATTAATTAGTTAAGAGGTTCTGATTTTTGTTCTTGGTTTTTATTTCATAGTTTTTTACGATTTTGACATTTGAGACAGTCAAAGACGACTGTGATACGAAGGAAAAACCTGTGACAAAAGCAATGAAAGTGGCAGAAACTGGTGTTACAAAGGGATAGAGGTGATAAAGAGTAGCGATTGTGCTGTAAGCTAGCAACAGCACCATGAAGTAACAACCGTGATTCGTAGTTGTGGATGAGACATGAAATAGAAACAACGAAGGAAAACCATGCCTGTCAAGTT
>BMAO01036406.1:617663-635019 GCA_019973975.1 Trichonephila clavata | reverse complement strand
CCAAACTACTTTCTGTGCAAAAAAGGCTAAAAACTTAATGAAGGAATTTATCAATTATTATTATTATTTTGGTTATTTTATTTTAAGAATATGATTGATTGTTTATTAACATTGCATAATGAAACGACTCGAGAGCTGTTGATGATGGATATCTTAATTTCAAATCACTGTTAAGTGAGGAAGACTAAACCAACGCCCATTCTCCAAACACAAATCACATCAACGTTAGGACTTTAAGTCCTGATAGCCGGGCATCAATTCCTCTATTCATAGGGTCTAAGTGGTACTAGGACTCGAACTCATGATATGATAAAAGCAATGTCAGCTTCAGGGGCTTAGTTGAATTTACATTGTTCTACAGGAGAAAATCTTAACTGTGAGAATATTTTCAATGGTTATGAATACACAGGTGAGAAAAAATTAACTCGTTAACTTCATTATTAAGGATGAACTTATTCGTTTTAATTAGATAAATTAATTATGTTTATAGCATTTTATTTTCATATACATGATCACGAATTTGTGATCAACGCTGTTTCTAGGGAGTCATGAATTCGAGTTTTGATGACACTAATATCCGTGTTGTGGAGGGATGGACTCGCATTAAATCTGTTGACGCTCAAAGTCCTCACGTTGGAATGATTTTGAAGCTTGGATAGTGGGGCTGTAGGTTAGGTGTAATCCTCGTTAATTACCTATGGTTCACTGCTACAAGATCTATCACCAATACTTATTGTGTTGCTTCAGAGTAAGAGGTGAATAAATCTATCAAACCTTTTCATGTATAACTAACACTATTTTGTATAATTAATTTATTGATTATACGAGGGCCTTTTTTAAGTAAGGTCGGGTGGCGCGTATAGTTCCCTAGTTCGAGCGTACGCCGCAATGAGTCACTGCGTCACTGACCAGCATCCTTTGCGAACACACTTGCGCCATTTCCAGCTCTGTAGCAGTCGTGTAAGCTTCGCTGTGCGTCTTTAAAATGTTTAAGGTGATTGAATCACACACCAAGTGGGAGATGGTCTGTTATCCGTTTTTTGACTGCGGAAACATGTCGGCTATAGGCATTCATCGCCAAATAACGGAAGCTTATGGCACTGAAGCAATGAGTGGCAGCAAAGTTCGAAAATAGGTCAGGAAGTTTAAAGATGAGAGCCTCACACTTCTCGAACGACTCGGGACGAAATCGCATCTTTTGGCTGGGAGTCTTTGGACCATGCACCATACAGCCCCGACCTTGCTCCCAGAGATTTTCACCTTTTCTGGTACCTCAAACACAGTTTTGGCGGGACAGTGACAACGAAGAAGTGAAAGGGACCGTGAACTCTTGGCTGTCCAACCAGGCGGCAGACTTCTTTGAAGAGAGTTTTCAAAACTTAGTTCTAAGGTATGACAAGTGCATTAATAAACTCGGCAACTATGTAGAAAAATAGGCAAAAGTATGTACAATCCTAAAATAAACGTTTTTGTTAAAAAAATATTGTCGTTATTTTTTTAAAAACAAACAGACCTTACTTAAAAAACAGCCCTCGTATTTTATATATATGCATAACCGATAAATTAGAATAGTGTTAGTTACGTGTGTCACTAAGTACCTACATAACTGTCAAATGTTCAAAATCTAAGATAATCAACTATCTTTACATACGTGTTTTATCGGAAAATATTTACTTATAATTTTCAATGTGATTAAAGTACTCTCTCTCTCTCTTGTGCATTAATATTCTACGTATAAGTAACTCACATAAATTGTATTATCGTACCTTTTACTAAGTCATTTATTTTCAATTCAACTAAATGATTTTTATACCTTTATTTGAAGCACATAAAAATAATTTTGATAAAGGTTTAGTGGGCTTCCTTTTAATCATGGAACAAAAGATATTAATTATCCATATCGCTGAACAGCACCTATTAGTGATGGACTCCGTAACTGTGAATCACGATTAAATGTCAAAGATGATATCTGAAATGGTATTTCATTCTCCCAACTCGTGCACCACGCTGTTTGAAGCTCATTTGAATTTAACGTGCACATCAGCTACTATTATTTTACACAATTCTCTGGGAGGAACAAATTATGGAAGAAAACACATTAATGAAATTGGACATTAAAGGTTCGAGATGAGGATGGATGGAATTAATGTCGACAATGGAGAGTAGCGATATTTATGCTGGTAGGGACTGATAATGAAATTTTTGGTAATGCTGCTATGGTAATTGGATTACGTTGGACTTATTTAGGATGGTTCAATTTGATTAACTTCGTTCTATACTTTGGTTATTGACTAAAAGTCTTAGAATTCTTATCCAATGCTGGTTGAAAAGGATGATGCTCGAGCTAGTATCTTGCGAAAGTTTCCCCTTTGACGTTCTATTATACTAGTACAATATTCTTCAATATGACATGTTATAGTTCATAGTTAAATCAATACTTAAACCTGTGACGAACGTTGGTTCAAGTGTGTCATCAATTAGTATGATTTGAAATTGGACAATACCAATGATAAAATAAAAGATAAAGGATATAGGTTTATTCGTTTTCTATTTACGTTCGTCAAGCAATAAATGTACTTTTTTCTTATATCCGCTCCATATTCTTCTTATGTTTATTTTATAATAACACCACATATTCGAATAGCTTAAGGAACTATTGCGATGGATTTCATCATTTAAAACTCCATTTAAATGTGAGTCCACTCGAGCTGATTTATTAATCTCCTAACTACAATACCATGCCACGTGAAGACTTTGACACCAACCTCAATTGAATATTAACAACAGTATGACTTTTGTTGAATTAAGGGCCTTGTCGATTATTGTTGGATACTGAGTTTACGTTCATGGCTATTGGAATATTGAGGACCAAACAAAATTGAAAGTAGTAAGAAAAGCAGAATTTATTTTAGAAGTCTTCTAGCAGGAAATAAGAATGATAGGTACTTACGTATTATATCGTCGACCAGCTTCTCAAAAATATTTTTAAAATGACCTTAAAGGCTATCATCGCATGTGTGAACAAAATTATTGCATTTGTTTGTGCGTGTGAACGGCTTTCCTCTATTGCTTATTGCTGCATTTGGCAACGTCCTTTCATTTCAAGAATTGGTCGACGGTATAATACGTAAGTAAAGAATATTTGTACTTTATGACATTAGAATTAAATAAAAAAATTTCTTAATGGAGCTTGCATACAATTGATATTTTTTTAGTATTATCCATAGTATGAGAATTATTTTCATAAATATCTGAGCTAATTCATAAAAAAGATTTTAATATGTTATAGATTCATCAATTAACAATAAAAATGAATATTATAAAAATATAATTGATGTAGGTTCAGAATATATAATTCAAGCATAATCTGTGTAAAAATGACAAAATCGCAATGTTGATAGAAACAATAAGTATAGAGGAAATCGAATTAAATTAACTTTTAATCAGACAAAATGGCTATAAATAGTTTTAAAATTTAAATGCATGTTTAAAATAATAATTCTATGAAAGCTTGTATCATTGTGTGATGTAACAACTAAAAAATAATTAATAAAGTCAAAAATCCCTGAATGAATAATTTCTTTTAAAATCGTAGTAGACAAAATGCTATATTAATGATGTAGGCTTCCACATGATTCGTGTACTATTTTACTATATTTCTGTATTATTTTTCATACAAGAGAAGTTTTACGTGATATCAAAAAAAGTTACTTTATAAGCTAAATTCACAATAAATTTCTACTTAAAATCAGAAAATTGGCAGTTGAATAATTCTTAATCCTTTTATACGAGAGTAATACATGCAGAATCAAAACATCTTTTTTTTTCTTAAGTTGACTTCTAAAATATTATCATGGATTTTTAAGGATAATTTAAGAAAAAGTTTTTCTAACATACAGCATATTAATGATTATTCTGAAAAAATAATATACAATGGCCATTTATTTATTTTTTTAAAAAACTGGCTTCACACCCTCTATTTTTTTTAAAAAAAATTATATCATTTCATTATGTGGTACTCTTACTCATTAAATTTTAAAAAATCTTATTTAAAGCAATTATGTTTTCAATATCTAAATGATTAATACTAATAGATCTCACATGTCTGTTAAATCTTTTTTCATGAAATTAAGAAATCTCACTGCTTTCAAAATGCAAATTCGAAATTCATAAAGAAAGTGCAGTCGTCAAACAAAAGTAATTATATACCTTGTATAATAAAAAATATTATTAATATATAAATATATAAAAAATAGCTTAAAAAATTATCTACCTTTGTTATCAACTCTTACTTCTAATACGAAACAAGGTGAAAAAAAACTATGCGAGAACGTCTGTCTTCCATTCTAAAATTACAACTAATTTATTTTCAAATAAAGGGAAATAGAATACACAGTTTAATTGCCATATACATATTTCTAAAATTCATTAAAAAATAGTAAATGTGTATAAATGTATTAAATTGTTTTAATTGCAGACGATATACTTTCAGATACATCAAGAGATTAACTTAGTTTTTGAAAGGCAGACGCGATTTTTTTTTTTTACAAAATTTCTCACAATCAAAGCATTGTTTTAAAAATACCACGCATGACATAAGAATATAAATACAATTTTATTCTTATATAGTGACAATAATAATAATAGTAATGAACTGAATATGCAATCAGAAAAATTTTATATACGTTGTCTGTCTGTTTTATATGTTAAAATTGTTAAACTACAATCGATTTTATTTGCTATTTGATATAATTGTGTTTTTGTTTTTACTTAAAACAAAATGAATTGTTTTCCATTCAGTTTAATTTCAAATTAAATACTTGATATATTTTGCATACTATTTCTAAAAAAATTTGAATAAAATGTATTTGCTTTTTACATGCAAAAAAAATAAATAAATAAACTACCCTTAACAGTGTTGCAGATGTATGCTTTTATGCAATTATAATTCAAAAATGTTTTTTTTTTCAACGAAATGTAATAAGAGTTTATATAGACCCGAACAAAATTTTAGATTATAAATGTCTAAAAATTTTTAAATAAATATTTGTTACGAATATCTTTTTATCAGAATTAATATTTAGTTTTCTAAAGTTTTATGTATATTTAGATACTCTTTATGATAAATTTATATTTGAATGAAAATACATTTGCAAAAATGTTTTTGAAAGTTTTTTTATCATTTACTATATGTATTATTCTTCTAATGATATAATGCCATAATTATCTAGTGGGAGGGAAATGAAGATTCACTTCCAGCCTCCACTTTCACCACCAGGTGTCATCCTCGTCATTTGATTGTGGCTCAAATAACGAGGTTCGTAGCCAATAACCCTTGCGGAACTTCCGATTTCGACGTTAACAAAAAATAAAATAATTATAAATAAACATGTTTACATTTTAATTCTTTTATTTTAACGGAAAGCGAATATTTATTAAAAATAAATTCTAGTGTAACATTTTTGTAAGTTATAATAATGCAGATTTCATAGGAAAGGGAAAAAATTATACAGAAACAAGATAAAGTTGACAAAAGCAGGATTAATAATGGAAGATCAATCCAAATTGTAAAAGTTATAAGAACATCCATCTTTTTAATTTCTTATTTCTATTAAATCTGCTTCTCATGGTTCTACGAAGACGAAACATTTGTAAAATCTATTACTATAAATTTTTGTCTTCTTTTTTTGAGAATCTTTCTAAGAATTGTTGAAATGCAAGAGCCAATATCCCCCACAAAAACGTATAATCTTTTCTGTCTAAGTCCTATTCTATCTATTTTTCAATTTTGATAGTTTAGAAATAAAGTTTCTGTTTTATCTTTGAACGTTTCTCTGCTTGTCGTATTTGTAGTGTGCTTTTTGTTTTCATGTAAGTTACTGGATATTTGAAACTTGTTACCTTTTGTATTTTCACTTGAGATTATTTCTTTACTTTTGTTTGTTTCGATAATGTTTTGTAATGCCAAGATTCATTACATTTTAAAACATTTTCTTAGTTCTACTGATATACGTATATATATATAATTTTATATTTATCTCTTTGTAAAAGACCTTTCCTTTCATAATTTATTTTATTTTTCTGTCTGTTGCAAAATACACGAGTGTTAGTTTTAGGCCTAACATTCAATATGTGGCTCTGTTTTTTCTATTATGTCAAAAAATTTTGCTGTACGGGGAAGGCGGATCCATAAAGTATACTTAAACCTAATTTTCTGGTCCTAATTCAGCAACGTCTTTAGAAATAATAATAGGTCTCCATTTTAGTCCATTGATTCTTTTGGTTTCTTCCATTTTAAAATTCTAACTCTGTTTCCTGCTATACATACGTTTATTTAATTCTTGTACAACATATATTTCCACCATTTTTTATAAGTATTAAAATCTGGTTTCTATCTTCTGGCTTTGTTAGTTGATAGTTTAGTCTTGTTTTCCAAAGTAAGTCACGTGACCTCGGTAGCTTTGTTGTCAGGGTCGCCAACTCGTAGTCTGTGTAAAATTTGGAGTTGCCGAAGATGCTCCATTTAGAGGGTCTGATGTACTCTAACTCTATCGTGGCTCAAAGTCCTCTCGTTGGCGTGGTGTGGTAGTTTGGAGAAGGAGTCAAGCTCAGGTGTTGTCTTCGTGGCTCAAAATGACGAGATCCGTCGGCAATTGAGTGAAATTAATTAAACAATCACACTTTCACCTAAATCAGTGGTTCCCGAAGTGGTCCCCGATATTATTTAGGGGGCCCATGGAAAATTAAAATTGATTTGGGGTCCCTGAACAACGTCAGTGGGTCCGATCTAGGTTTAAAGGGGTCTCAGGGGTGTTAATTTTGTCTCGAGGGATGAAAATATAAACAATTTTCAAACAGGTACACTTCTTTTAAATTTAAATTAAATAACTCGAATCTTTTACATATTATTTACAAAGGATTATGGTTTCAAAAAAGTACAAAATGTTTGAAATACAACCATAATTTTAAACATTATAAACATATGCAAATAAGAAATAATTTTGTAATAAATATTAAGTAATTTTTGCGTTGCGCACGCTATTTTCTGAAATAGTTGTCTTTGATGTATAAAAATTTATAGTATTATAAAATGTATCATATACTTTTTCAACCCTAGTAATTTAAGAATAATATACCTTTTGCATTTCAAAATATTTGAAAAATATTGAAATTTTTTTTTAAAAATTTGAAAATATAATTTTTTTTAAATTTATTTTTTGTTCTATTTATTTAAAATTACTACGGTGTAATAAGGGTTCATTTAACTTTATAAACAACTTATTGCTAGTAATTAAAGCTATACTTTTGAAAATAGCATGCGCAACGTAAAAATTTATATTTCTTACAGAAATATTTCTTATTTTCATATGCTTATAATTTTAAAAATTATGATTGTATTCTAAACATTTTACATTTTTCTGAATCCCCATTCCCTTATAAATAATGCGAAAAAAATCCAAATTATTTAATTTTAATTTCAAAGATTTATATGTATTTGAATATTGTTTATATTTTCATCCCTCTAGAGAAAGTTAACACCCCTGAGACTTCTTAATAAAAAATAAAATAAAATTAATACATTTTTATTTTTATAGAAATTTAAATAAATAACAAAAATTAACTCTGATATTCCCGACAGGGTGTTGAACCCTTTTACGCGAGGACTAACTCTCTCAGATCCCAAACACAGATGAATCCATACCAATACAGAAGCGTCTTATTGAAATATACACAAATGAGGAACTTAAACCAATGTTTGAACTAGGATACCTCAAATTCAAGTTACAAAAACAGATCCCAATTTTATATCCTGCATTATGGGTTATTTATCGTACAAAAATCGTCGACTACTTTCCCATCTTCCAATTTGGTAGAACTTGGATTCACAAGGCCGTAAAAAACCTCATCACACAAAAAAAAGAAACCGGCTAAAAACTAGTGCTCGTGGGGATTTGCGGTTACTACTGACAAACATTGAGACGGACTTTAATACTCTCATAACATCTCATCAAATAATTCATTTTTCTTAAACTTTATTTGAAAAAAAGTTATAATTTCAATAAATAACTCTTCAATAAAAAATTTTAATTATAATTTTTATACTATGCATTAATGTGGCTTTTTTTACTTGGGCAAGTTTTGACTATAAAAAGGGGTCTGTGGGTAAGTGTTGGCTATAAAAAGGGGTCCATGGATTGAAAAAGTTTGGGAATCTCTGACCCGAATAGAGTCGCTGAAACGTCTTAAAAATAATGTTCAAAATTTTTGACCTCGTTTGAGGCATATAGGATTGAACACTTCACGCGATATTTTGGATATCTGTCTGACTATAGTGTGGCAATATCCCAATTATTATGTCCCAAGACTTGAAGCTTCGATCCATCATTTCGAAAACAAGTGACAATGTCATGATAATGTCTTCTCTAGTTTTATATGCTGTTTTTTTATATTTGAATTGAAACTTAGAACTCAGTCCTGTTGCAAAGTAATTGATTTACTTTTTTATCTGATATGAGAAGCTCGAAAAGTATATATGGATTGCAAACATTTTTTCTTCTTGCAAAGAGATCGGATCATCGTTTTGAAACGCTAATATCGTTCATTTTCAGTAATTACCGATTTTCCAACAAAAAATGTCTTTTGAAATTTTGTCTATTGGTGCTTAGAGCTAAATGCTTTTGCCAAAGATGTAAAAGAAACTTTTGAGAATTATTAATATCTACATTAAAAAGTGTAGCTCCTCCTTGAAATATATTTGATGGATTTTAATTTTAAAATTCCTTTTTGAGGACTAGTTTATATGTACTTTAATGGTATAAACCCTTCTTGAAAGAAAGTTTTTTTGAGCCCCATTGAAAATTTAATTTACTTATTAGGTAATAAAAGTTAAGGTATCCAACTGCTAGCGACAACTTTTTAAAAAAAAAAATGAAGGTATGGTGATTTTTTGTTGTTGTTGTTTTTAAATTTGTTTAGTACATTTTAAGAAAATTTACTTAAAATAAGAAGAGAAAAGAAATTATTATTACTAAAATGGGTAAAAATGTAGAAAAAATAACATAAACGCGGCCCATTCTGTACCAAAAGCTTATGAACAAATTTTCAATTCTGATGTATTGCTATGTTATTCATTTTTGAAATGACCGTCAGGATAAGAAATATTTTAATTT
Source organism: Trichonephila clavata (assembly GCA_019973975.1). NCBI lineage: Eukaryota > Metazoa > Arthropoda > Arachnida > Araneae > Nephilidae > Trichonephila > Trichonephila clavata. The sequence continues at coordinate 625,849 of BMAO01036406.1, read as the reverse complement.
TTACAAAAACTAGAGCACTTTATCTAAGTTATTATATAAAATTGCTTTAAAAAACAGTGATTATATTAACATAAGGGACTGTAAATTTTGTAATAAAACGGTGCTTGATAAATCTGAAGGTTTAAACACTTCTACTATTATACAGTACATAAACAAACAATTTTAGTTAATTATTTTCAAAGCTTTTTCAGCAATCGCTGTTCCCGTTTGAGCATTTTCAAAAAACAAAACATATTTCGAGTAAAACGCCCCGTTTTAAAGAATAACATCTTACTTAAAGTAACGGCATCTGCTTTTATTAAAACACGTGTAGTTTTTGTTCTAGTAAACAGAAAATAATACACTTGGTATTTTTATAAAGCTAATAAGATGGCCTATAAAATAAAATTTTAAAAAATTGTCAATTTTTGGCAAAATTCACAATTTTAGGGTAGTCGGATTCCTTAAAGCACATTTTTTGTGGCAAATAATAAAAACACAAATGCATATATCTCAGATTTTTGCATATTCGGCATTGCTGTCTATGATCTCTTGTCATCTTTCTGGGAATAGCCGCGGTTGCAGAATGGTCATGGTAGAGAGTTCATGCACTTGGAAATACGTCGAGACCCAAAGTCCTCCTGTAGACGTGGTGTGGAAGTTTGGAGGGAGGGTAACCGCTCAGGTACCATCTTTATCACTTGACCTTGGATTAAATTTTCGAGGTCCATCACCAACAGCTTCCGTGTTGCTTCACAGTGTGACATAAATTAAATCAAATCAAGTCATCTTTGTAATAAGAGATGATACCCACTTTGGTAAAAATCCTTGGTATTGGAGTGAAAACAATCATAGGAAAGTAGTTTTATATCAATAATAAATAAAGTAAAAAAAAAAATTCTTACTTAGGTCAACAAAGAAAAATATTATTTTGGTTCCTTTTTATTAAATAATTACAATTATATATAATGTAAATATGTATATACATATGACAGAATCACAATAGCAAACAAAAAGCGATTTTTTTCCTTACAATTTTTCATTTTATTTCTATATATAGTGTTGAACTATTATATTTTTGTTTGTTACTATTTATTCATTAATTAAATTTAATTATTCTAATAAAATAGTAAAGGAAAAAGAAATCACATTATTCAGAAATTAGGCCATCTCAGATGGGATTCGAACTCACGTCCTTTGGATTAGAAGTCCTACGCGCTTTTCATTGCGCTACAGGGACACAACGAGCGATTTTCTTTTTTATATATGGTGTTGGACTATTATTTTTGTTTGTTACTATTAATTCATTAATTAAATAGAATTAATGAATTAATATTTGAAAAATACTGTATTATCAAGTGTTATCCACTACAAGTTCAAAAAATGTATTTGAATTTGAGTGGATGAATAAAAAGTTTTTTATTAACGATTGAAAAAATTTGAACTCTCTCTCTCTCTCTATATATATAGGGCGAGTGTAAACTAATAGTAGGAATTGAAAAATACGAAAGTTTTTTCGATTGAAAATAAGTAATAAATAGTAAGTAGGCACCAGTCATAAGATTAAGAGGGATGGGAGTGGATAAACTGCACATACAAACTTCATTGTTTTTGACAAGGGATGAAGATGGGGGGGGGGCAACGTAGGATATCACTTTATCGTATCGGTTGACGACGCTAAGACCCTTCGAGATTAATGTGAATCTCTATCTAACTAAATACTTTTGAAGGCGGTACTAATTATTTTATTGTATAGCAGAACTTCTCAGTAAATGATTCCCTGCGCATTCCAAAATATGCACAGAAACTCCTTTGGGATGAGATTCTGATTTCGACATCGTACATGGATTCAGAAGGCTGATATACGATTCATCAATGCTTTACATAATCGCTTATAGTACAAAACCCACTTCTTACCAACTGTCCCAATATGATTCCAGAATGAGCTATATTTGTTCCAGAAAAGTAAGGAAACACAGCTGGCGATTCACCTATCCCGACGATTCACAATAAACTGATATGGAATCCAACGATTCTTTCTCGTTAAATCCAAAATTTAAACTATCCTTCGATTCTTGTCCGGTAGACGTTGAAAATTTGGATTAATTTTGGTTGTTTTTTTATCATGTTTGATATAAAGTATTATAATCATTGTGCAGTACATAAAGATACTGACATTTCAAAGTTTAATTATGCGTCAACATTAAGAACATAATTAATTATATAATGCAGATTGCAATTACTACAATGCTTATTGAGATAAAAATGTAAAGACGAATTATTAAAAAATAAAGCAAATAGGTGCTTCTACGATAGTGAATAGAAATGTCTTGAGCACCTGGGCCCAAGAGCAAAAGTAAGCCTCACCTGTGATTCTTAAGAGTAGATAGTATATATCATACATTGTCAAATATTCGTACAAACGTTTATCTGAAATTAATAAATGTGCATAATTGCAATCTTACAGTCCTAGGCATAAACCGATTCGACCGACTGCTGCCTTTTTACTAAATAAGTAATGATGTGTACGGTGGTAGGCCTAGGCTTAGACATGGACGACGGCCATCTCCAGATGATGTAATGTTGCCACTGTTGCCATCTGATTTTCAGTTCAAAATTTCCAACTTTTGGGAGAATATGTCTGGGAATAACATTCAATGATTAAAATTATTCCTTTTTTGATATTATTGAAGTGGAGTCGAGAACGAAACGAGGACCCCTTCCCCTTCACACACACACAAAGACCGAGGCTGTAGGTTTGGGCCTAGTTAGCCCATGCCATAAGACATCTCTAATGGAGAATCATCGCTTTACTGATTCTATTCATTTCTTATTAATCTAATTCAGTTAGTCAAAGTTAAAAGTAGTGAACAGAGGTGTGGCTACCGCCGTATCAATGATACAAGACCCCCCCCCCCTTCAGGGAACCCAATATGCGTAACATTTTGACACTTTCAAACAAGCTTTATTAATGCGATACTTTTTATGAGTTTTTTAAAATAAGAGGCCCCCAAAGAATATCGATACAGGGCCAACTCAGGAATAGCTACACCAGTGGTGGCCAACCTTTTTTGGAAAAGTGCTCCTATCTGATAAAGAAAGTTATCCGTTCCACCTTCAACTTTTCCAACAAATAAAAGAAATAGGATTAAAAAATGAAAGAATGCTACTTATAAGCGTAATATGGGATTTTTACGCAGGTAGCACATTTTTTTTTGGTGGAAGTCTTAAGTAGTGGAAATTTAAAAATAGTATAAGAAATAAGACAACACAGTACAAACTTTGGTTTTACTGTTAATAAACTTTTTACAGATTCAATCAGTTAAGTTAGGTGTAACATAAAAACGAGTAACTTGAAGAATTTAACTCTAAATAATTATTAAACAGTCAGTATTTAATAGGCTTTTGAATTAGTCAAATATTTTTTACCAAGTTACTTATATTAGGATTAGCCCTTGAAGATGCTGATAAAATTAGGTTGTTTTAGGTGCATATGAGCTAATTTTGAGCGATATTTAGATTTTATGTTCAAAAATAGAAAGCATCTATTCACAAACATATGTTTATCCAAGTTATGAGGGGTTTTTGTTGTCTGAGACAACACTTATAGATAAAATCGCAAACATATTGTTATTTATTATTATATTTTCAAATGTTTTAATTTTTCAGTAAGTCTACGCGTGCCAGGGTTACAACTCCTCTGTGCCACGGGTTGGCCACCCCTGAGCTACAGTAATGATAGTTGTTGTTTCTGATGCCACCTGATCGATGGTATAGTCAGATCGAGCTCCACGAACTTCATAGTGGCAAGGGGCTAGCTTTACGCCTGCATTTAGTCGCAGCTTTCAGCACCATACAGATGACAGTATGATTTGGCTCGGTTCTACCCATTTTTGAGGGAGAACGTTCTGGGGGGGGAGGACAAGGGTCTCCCACATTTCTTCCTCTTCCACCAATCTTATTAGAGTACTTGCGGTTCGATGAATACTTAGAGTACCTCCATGCCATCTCCGGTACTCGAACCCAGGCCCTACAGCACAGCACTCAGCGTCAAAATTCTCTATCACGGTTGAGCAACCCAATAAGAATAATGAATACCATTTAGTCTCAAGCACATTTATAAACACATTACATTAAGTCAACAAAATACACTAGTTTAATTTTGTAATTCACTACAACAAGCAATAACTCACTTAAGTAACATTTCATACACATATAATTTGAACATAATGTAGTACAATCCAATTTCACGTAAATGTAAGACCATTACAGAAGTCGTTATTGCGCAGTCATTTAAACACGCTATATACCAAAAGAGATTAAAAGAAAATGGAGAAGAGAGCATTTTTGGTGGGAAGCTAAGTGTCTCCGAGTCTATTAGGCGCTGTTTGCGAGGCAATATGTGCTCCGCTCCCCCAATAAAAAGGGGAACTGTTTAATGAAACACGGGTGGACTCGAGCTCTCAGTTCTACTCCAAAAGGATACAAAGCGGCAATCTACCGAGAATCTAAATTAACGCTCTTTCCTCTCTTTATGCGAGAGGCAGGGCGGGATGGGACAGGGCAGTTGCTCAAATTACGCCATTCAGGGACACAATCCTACCAGTCTTTGTCCTACTCCTCCTGGAAATCCTGTATCCTCATTTTGAGGAATTCTATATACCGGTCAATTTCCTCCCATTAGAATTTTTAAAATGGATTGATAGTAATGAAGTTCAGTGACAATAAATTCTAAGATATCCGACTACGTTCGGAACCGTGATTTTGAAAAAGCGTATTAAATGATTTTCTTTTCATATTTAGTGTCAGTTGAATTAGAATATACATATCAAATTGTTTTAAAAATATTATTACAATGAAAATTTATATAACAGCAAAAAATGAAGACAGAATGATATATTTTTTCAAAGCATTTTTCTTTTATAAAAAATACTTCTATATTAATAATATTTTGCTATATATAACTAAGCTTTCTCTACAGAGCCTGAACTGACATTTTTGAAACATATAATTTAGTAGTGCATCGAGATTCATATTTTAGTGAGTGAGTGAATATTAACGTCACATTGTTCAGCTACACGAGGGCTTTGGGCGACGGACCGCGTAATTTTGAACCATGGTCAAGTGACGCGGACGGCACCTGAGCTGGCACCCCTCTTCTAACTACCACACCAACGGGAGGACATTTGAGCTCTCGACAGATTTAATGTGCATCGCTCCCCTAAACAGTGGGTCTTCAGCGGTACTGGGCTCGAACTCATGGCACGCTAGCCATGATCCAATACTTTGACCACTTGGCTACCACGGCCACAGATTCATATTTTAATACATCAGAATAGAAAAACCTTAACAAGGAACACCGCTTACTATTCTGTTGATAATAACTATGAAAATAAAGTGATTTTTTTCAAAAACTGTAGTGCAAGCTCTATAGAGAAGTCTTAGATATATATAAGCAAATTATTATTATTATAGAAGCATTTTTCATAAAAAAGGGAAACATTCTGAAAATTTGTCATTTTTTTTTCCATTATTTTTTTGCCAAACACTGCATTAAATTTATTTTTATTGTAAAGATCTTCTTAAAGAATTTACCTGTGTGCTCTATAATTCAAGTGACACTATATCAAAAATATCTCTCATCCATTCAATTCCTACTATTAGTTCACTCTCTCCCTATATATATGTAGGGACTTTTTGCAGAAATCACTTTATTTTTCAAGTTAAAATCAGTCGAAATAATAACCAGTGTTTTCTATTAAAATTTCGCTATCTAATATGAATAAATCCACTCATGAGTTACATATTTCAAAAATCCTAGTTCAAGTTTTCCAGATTATGATACGAGAAACATTTCCACCGAATTTTATATGAATATACGAAAAATCTTTTGTGAGTTACCTTCTTTTAAAAAAATTGTCATTCTTCTAAAAATACAGTTTTGTATAGGAAACAAAAATAAATTGTTCAAATTAACCAGATCTTTCAAATAGTATCTTAATATGTTTTTAGAGGTTTTCTTTTTTAATATAGGCAGTAAATATTTTTAAAAATAGAAGACAAATGGTGTTTATGAAAGACTTCAACTTCCGGCTTCGAAATAGCAACTTCCGGTTATTTGTTTATTTTGAAATTGTCTCACATGAAAACACCCGTAGTTCTGTTTCTACACTTCGTAGCTTTAATAAAAAAAGGAGTTTTAGAAAACTAATCCAAAAACTTTATTGGATGCATAAAAAAATTTTAAGAAATCGATACTTTTTAAAAAAAGTTTTAGCTCATAAAGTAGTCCGACATCTTAAAATATGTTTCTAAGCAGTACTTAATATTAGTCTATTTTTTCTACATTAAAAATGGTTGATAGTTTCTAAAGAGATGATAAATTTGCAAACAATTATTGATGATTTTCCGTTAACCGGGGGCAAATGTCGCCAATTGTGAACCTAACGCGATCCAAGTCGCCAAGCAAAGCGAATGACAAAATATAGTCAACGGTGTAAAAGTTGAAAACGTTTAACTATAAACAAATATTAATTAATAGTAAGCAAAACAATATCAAAAACAAATATTGATGAATTGTAAGCAAAACAGTTTTATACCCAAAAAAGGATGCTTAAAATTATTGGATTTTCCAGAGTACGGTTATGTTCTAGAGAATTTGCTCAAATGGATCGTTTACTCCTCGTCTTCAAATAAATAGAGCCAGCAATTTTCATAATTTTTTAAAACAGAAATTAAAACGGAAAAAACGAAAGAAAAACGTGCTTTGTTTTGAATGCATTCAGAGAATGGAGCACATGGCCCCAAACGAACATTCCCCTTATGGCTGTAAGAAATTTTGCGGAATTCTACATTATCTGGCGATTTTTCGCTTGCTCTCGGCTTACGGAAAAGTACCCAATTGTTTGCTATTGAAATTTATAATCAAGCTAAATGTTAATTGGGAATTTCATTTGTTTCTGAATGCCAGATGTTGTCTTGTTGAATTATATGGTATTAGAATTACAGATTGAATTTAAAACAACGAATCTCGATATTCACAATAATGCCCGGATAATTTTTATTCGAAATTAGAAGATGACAGACCGTGACCATGACCATGACCTCTCGGCCGTTGCAGTCGAGTGGTCATAGTCGTGAACACATGGGCATCATGATCGAGTCATGGGTTAGAAATCTAATGGCACTGAAGACCCGCCGTGTTGAGGCACTGATGCACACATCTGTCACGGTGGAAAGTCCTCACGTTAGCGTTGTACGGAAGTTTAGAGAAGAAGTGTATAAGTTCAGAAATCGTCTTTGTCACTTGAGCGATTCTCATAATTACGAGGTCCGTTGCAAATAACTTTCTTGCCGTTTCACAATGCGATATAAATTAAAATAAACTCGAAAAAATAGAAGATTTGTCATCAATATCTCGTTTTACTCCTATTATAATCGATTTATGTAGTTAGACAAGAAACAGTGATGAGTAAGAAACTCGAATAATATATTATTACTCAAACAAAGAGGCGATTTTGAAAGCAGTACAAAAACAATAAATTTTTGACCATAAATTATGGAATGCTTAAATATTATTGACAAGAATTAACTTCTCGCAATACTCTGAAAAATGAATTGCTTTTTGTTAAATGATGAAATTTTCCCATTTGATGTTGTTGCTTATGCCACCTATCTGACGTAGTCAGATCGAGACCCACGAAATTCATCATGGCAATGGGCTAGAGATACGCCTGTCATTATCTTAAACTTTGAGCCCATGAAGGTGAAAGTACAATTTTGCTCACGATAGATTGATTCTATTAAAGATTTATTTTTTAATTTTTAAAGATGGTTTTTTTCGTCTAATGTAAAAGGACATGATCTTAATTTAAGTTTTTCAGGTAGAAAAATATCTAAATGCCAATATAAATTGTGGATGTAACCCATACATTTTTTTTATCGTGCTACATCTTTTAACTTTAGAAACATTGAGTAAACACTAGATTTTTATGTAAGACATTTGAAGTTAAATACCATGTGCCATTAAAAATAAATGAAATCTGAAACTATCAGTTGTTAGGAAACAAGGATTCGAACAGAAATAAGACATGTTGAAACATACTATTTCCAGTTCCAATGATGAGTATGCTTCTTTAGATATGGGCAACAGCACACACAAAGAAAAAGGGGGGGGGAAATAGGCCAATATAATTCATTATAAAATA